>JBBPTT010000020.1:73348-83403 GCA_038094175.1 Boletellus aff. lepidospora
CTCCACAGGCGGCCCTCTGAAAAAGACAAGTCGGCCAGATGTCCCCATCGCTCAACGGATGCACGTCCGAACTCACCCTTGTTCGCCGTCCGCGGCATGTTCGCAAGCAATCCCATTCGACGATCCAGCGGGCCTGCGCCAAAAGTTGAATCAACCTGAACCGGACGAAATCGAGTTGCACACTCACCCGTTCTTGCCCTCCGTCTTTTCACCGTACAGCCAACCCCGATCCCAACTCCCCTCCGTTTCTTGCCAATGGCGAAAGCAGGCTTCCATACGTTCTCGCCGCGCCCGCTCGACCCTAACAAGGGCGTGCACTTCGTTGGCACGCTTGCGGATCTTTGCCGCTCGATCGCTCAGTTCATCGATCTGCCTCAGGAGCTCCTGGTCCTTTGTGGATATTTGCTGCATGATTCGCACACAGCGCTTCAGATCTTTGATGGTTGCCATTGGTGGTGTTCCCGACCGGGACGATACTGGTGTCGCATAGTCCGGCTGCTCCTCCTCAGACATTTCCGACTCGGTCTCGGCGAAGAGATCTCTATCGTAGCAGAGCAGGGCTGGCTGTTGTGGTAAAGAAGAGGTTGGCTGTGGGCATGATGATGGCCGTGCTTCGGGGAGTTGGGGTTCTGTCAAGCCCGTATGGCATGAGGTTCTGGGGTGATACTCTCTGGGTGGTGAGCACTCACGTTGTATGCTGGACTGGGCTGATGTTTTTGTGGCGGGCAGAGTGTGGAGTGGCGCTGGGTGGTTTCGTGGATCGGTGGGGCTCGAAACACTTTCCGACTCGTCGTCGGGCTTCATTCTCTTCTGTGATGGACCCTCTTCGTGGTCCTCGGCAGGTCTATTGTGGCCTGGTGTTAACGTGTTGTTTTTGATCGCGTTCAGGCGCTGTGCGTACCTTTTTTTCTGTAGCGTCTGGCGGTTGAGGAGTTGTTGGATGATTGAATCGCTACTTAGGTTGGCCTTTACGCCGTGGCCCTGGGCGTTGTCAGCGCACACGCACGCATCAAGGTACGAGGTCGTGCAACACCTACTTTGGCGACCTTTTGGAGCTGTGCTCGACGGAGCCCTCGAAGGTGTGTTTCATTCAGGTTTGAGTTGGCATGGGCTGTAGGTGATGTTTTCGGAGCAGTGCTGGGAGTGGCGGCTTTCGAGTTGGACTTGGACTTGAATCGGAGGTTCATTGCGTACGTTGTGCGACGCGAAAGCGAGGTTTACTATAAGACATGCAGATGGGTGGTTTGAAACCTTGAAACCAACAGGCCCGTGTGTTTTATAGTAAACCTAGTCGGGGTGGACAAAGCGAGAACAATGTTGTGAACGTGGGCCCACAACTGACCACCAGGCCATTCTGGGACGTCAAAACAAGCCAGTGTCTCAACATCTGTGTTCCTTGGTCCTGACAACAGGTTTTGTGACTGCGTTTCGATTTTTCCTCAGTACGAGACTTATTGTTTTTGGATCAGAGGTTCATCTATCAAAATTCCATGCCGCAGTTCTGAGGCAGTACCATGTCAAAATGATGGCTTCAAAGGCGACCGACGACAGCAACTTTAGCAGATCCTGTGTCTCCTTTGAGGCTCACTACCACGCCGACTGCCGATTTCTCGACCGGTTCTGACTCCCCAATCAATGTCTTCCATGCTCATTTGGCCCGGCGACTACCATCTCGATGTACACCTTTGTCTCGGATCCCCTCTGCCTTTCGTCCTTTGTCCCACCCCACTCTCTACGACGCTGGCCCGATCACGAATATATGTGTGTCACCCAACGCTGGTATGATCCCTGCTTATGGAAGCGACGCCAGATGCGTGCGCACGCATTCAAAATCGCAAGAAGCAGGTTCGCATGGTCGAGGTGCAGGAAAACTGCACGTAAAAGGCAGAGAAACAGGACCGAGTTCATCATACTCTTTGGACGGAACGCGTGGTTGCGGGCGCAATGCAGTGAGCGATCCGTGCAAAGAGAGGGACTGGGTGAACATGCGTCCGCACAATGTGTCTTGACAGATTGTCGGTATTTCCGAGCCCGACTGCACTGGTTGCCCGCACGCGTTCCGATGCGACTACGAGTTTTCTGGTTGCTTGCGTCTCTCGATGCGTTGGAAATGTCGCCTCGATACGGTGGTTTCGAGTCTTGATGTTAAGAGCTTGGCTACAATAGGCTAAACATTCTGATGGCCAACATGGCGTTGTACTGTTCAGGGACTCTACGCAACTTGCAGGCGGCTGTCATCTGGATCTGGACAGTAATCACACTTGCGTGAGTGTGGCGCATACCCGTGTGCATGATCCTTGGAACTTGAGGACGGGCGCATGTGCGAGGCGCGCTGAGTGCTCAAGCACTCACCGGAGAGGTGGTGAATGATCGAGTGCCGTACTACGTGCAGGCTGATCACGTGGCTAGACGCGTCCTGGCTTTAACCCGCGCCCCAGCTTTGAGTTTTCCAGACAACCCTACTCATCCGTCTTTTAATCTGCACATGCCGCCCACGAAGACCACGGACCGGACGCGGAGAACGACCAGAACGAAGGCAGCGACGACGACGGTTGACAACCCAGTCACGAAATCCTTGTCTAAACCGACACTACGTGACCCGCGTCCCCCGGCAAGGCAGCCGTCCAGGGTGGTGCCATCGCCACCCGCGAGGGAGGACGAAAGAACGAGTTGCATGCGGACAGTGAACCTCTCGCTGCAGACCCTGTCCGCCGTCACTCAGTCCGGGTGGAAGTTCACCCCCGAGGGCACAAAGGGCGTGCGCAGCACGAACGCAAACGCGAGCAAGGTGGACGATGCAACGCGAACCGCAGAGAAAGCTTTGCGGAGGCTCAGAGAAATCACTCCTGATGACTTGGATGTAGAACGGGCGGCGTGCAGCATCACCGGGAAGCTGATCGCCCTCGAGTTGGTACGCGCTACGCCTCTGACCGCAGTGCGACAATGCTTGACTTTTTTTTTTTCCCTAGTACGAGGAAGCGATTCGATTCCTCGATGGCATGCACCCACGTTTGTTGGGCATCGCATCTACTGCGCGATCTGGCAGTGACTATCCGCCACCCTTGCACCTGCTTTCACTTCCCTGCCCCACGTCCGGTGACCCGACTGTACTCACTTTACTGATCACTTCCGTAACGCACGCTTTGAACGCTCTTCTATCCCTCTTATTGCGCCCTTCCCCTCCCTTTCCAGCCAATGCTCTCGCCACCGCGCTCGAGCGCTCACATTCTTTGCTTGCCTGGGCTCCTACCATGCAAAACGACAACATTCCTGAAAAAACGAGGGACGCGTTCCTTACCAAGGCGTACACCTTTATCAACAAAGCGTGTACTGCACTCTCGTCGAGCGACAGGTCAAGTGCAGATCCCGAATCTACATTCCACCTTCGTATGTACGCTCTTGCGTGCCTGCTGTACACGACGCCTGGTACCATCAAGTCTACTACGTTTTGGGATCAGGTGCACAAGGCATGTTTCTCTTGTGCTCGGACGTTGTCGTCCGGACCTGCCGGAGAAGAGAGGGAAGTGGCCCTCGCTGCGCGTATTTCCCACAGACTAGATGCGGTAGTGCGTCTTGCGCAGAGTCTTTGTGATCGCACTTTCTTTGAGGGTCGTTCTTTTGTCCAAATGTGTGAAACGTGGATGAACTTTGCTCAAAAGGTCAGCTACACTCGAAGTCGTTCGCTCGTATTTTTCCGGTTGGTTGACCAAGGCACAGGGCGATATGTCGATGTTGGATCACGTGTCGACATTGATGGGGGTTCCCTGCCCGTCTTCGTCTTTTGGGTCAAAGCTTGATGCCGATGCGCCTACCTCGCGTGTGGTATCTGAATGTTCGGTCGATGCGCTTGCGGACCGAATTGGCGGACTTCAACTTTCCGACTCTGCAGATGTAAAGAGCGTCGAGTCTACGTCCTGCCACAGTACCAAAGACGCCGCGTTGGTGGAATGTGCGCAGTGCTGCGGTCTATTCGTCAAAGCGACAGCGAGTCTCGACAGTGAAGGTAAAGCCCCAATTCGCCTCTTTTACTTCTTTAGCCTTTACTATTGCTAACGTGTCCATCGCCCCCAAAGGCCCAGAACTTGCCAGACATGCCAAAGAAGCAGCAGAGGCCGTCCGTCGTTACTGCAAACTCGTGTCTAACCTCGATGCATTGAGCTCGTCGCAACCATTGACCCCATCTCTCGCACAACCGGATTCTGCTCCGCATTCTTCGATGGACGCAGAGTTGCTGCGGGCACGTGGTAAATTGGAACGCGCGTTGGAGCGGCTACGCCGGGCGAGCCTTCGAGTTTTGGATGCACCACAAGTTCGGAACCAGAGCTCGCGACATGTTGCGACCGCCTTGCTGGAGGCGATCGTGGTCGCTCTCGAGAGCGCTTTGACGCAGGTGAAGCTGGCTTTTATTCTGTCCCGCTCTTCCTGACTCACATTCTTCCCCAGCACAAAACTCGTTCCCACCAACACGCCGAAACGAGGAGCACGTTGACGTCCCTCGTCGATGTATTTTTCGCCCTTGCACGCTTTCGACTCCAGCCTGCCGATGTTGAGAGTTATACGCCGGCGCTGAGCTACCTTGAGCGTGCCGTAGTCGTTGTCGAGTCTAGTTTGACCGGAATGATGACCACCGACGACGCAGCAACGCTTCTTCGATGCATTTCGGGCACGTTGCACAATCTTGGTGGGACGCTGTATGCAGCGGGTCGCCTCGGTGGAGCCATTCGATTCCTCAAGGGGGGGTGCGTTCTTGGGAGACGGGTATTGGCGATGTATGGCAGCGCATCCATTGGCGACGACAAGAGCGATCGAGAAAAGGAAGGGCGAAGACAACTCGAAGAACAACTGTTCCGAAGATACGAGCTTCTCGGGGTATGTCATTCAAAAATCGGGGACAGAAAGGTGTGTCTCGCGCGACAGTCGTGCAAAAGAGTTTGCGAACGGCTCACAAACACGACCCATCCACCGTCAGCTCGCCTACGAGTGTTTTGTCGACAGCGTCCGGACGTTTCCTTATACGCACCACCTCTCTGCTTTCTCTTGTGCGGATCCGTTCGAAGCGAGTGCACCCCTTGCTCTCAAACAGCTTTCGTCCATCGTCGAGAGACTCACGTACGCTGCGACATGCGAAATTTTTCTCCCTCCAGCGCAGATCACGCTAGGATGGCTCTCGCTTGTTTCTGAAACTGACTCGGGCACCGAGCAGACGTCCCAGAACCTGCCCATCTCGACGTTCCCTTCAGAGGACGGCCGGTCAAGGACGGAGATCGCGGGAGCGATCTTGACGCGCCAGCTGGCCACGCTCGAGAACATCGGCCACAAGGACGGCGCGCGCGAGGCGATGGGACGCGTTTTGGAGGACCTGCTCGCGGCGTACGATCCTGGTTGGGCGCCAGTCCGACGCGCGCGGGTGCTGGTTGCGGCGCTCGGGGTGTGTTGGCGAGACCCCGACGGGTCGGGGATGCGGTTGGACGTGGACGGGATGGGACGAGAGGCTCTCGCGCTGCTCTCGCTCAAGGTGCGTGTGCGTGCGCGTGTATCCTGTAGGTTTCGTACTTGCTGACCGACGGGTGGGTCGGTGTGGCATAGACGCCCGAGTCTGAGGTGCAGAGCGTTGTGCGTCTGGTTCCACAGCTGAGGGTGAGCGTAAACATGTGGATGGCGTTGCATGCGTATCGGAGGTTGCCCGACGCGGGCGCGGAGATGATGCACGCTGTCGCGACGCATGTCGAGGCAGCTTACGACGTTCTCTGCGGCCTCTTGCCAGGATCGGAGGCCAGTGTGGCTCTCGAAGGGAAATCGGCCAAGGCCACTCGAGGGGCGTCGACGAGGCCCAAAAAGGGACAGTCGGCCGTTGTGAACGGTGGTGCCAAGAGTGGGAAAAGGGGAGCCATGGATGCGACCGCCAAGCCGCAAGGCCGCCAAGGTTGGTTTTTCTTTCGTTTCTCGACGTGAATGCGCGCCAAGGGCGTCGTGTTGACATATTTTTATACACCGACAGCCCTCCGAGCGGTCTCTTTGAGCGCGACGGAACCGACGGGTCGTGACGTCGCCCCCGCGGCCGAGAAAGCGCCTGCCGTCGACCTCGACCTTCAGCCTATCCTGGGATTGATCCGTAGGCGTCATTCTTGTCTATTTGTTTCGCAGTGGGCTGATCACCGTGTTTCGACAATATATTCGATAGAAATGAACGTTCACTTGCTCGGACTGTTGGGCCTCATCGTTCTCAAAGTGAAACTCCTTGGGATACTCAAACGCATCTGTGAATGCCAAATACCCCATCTAACGCAAGGCAAGCCTTAATTTCTCGATTCGCGGTAGTTGTGAACATGATCTTCACACAGCCTATGTCGTCATCTGCGTCGATCTGGCGTACGAGTACGTGAAACTCGGAAAATCGAAGCGCGCCAACGCGCTGTTCAACAAGTGCGCCAACATGCTCAAGGTTGGCGAAGAGCGCGAGGGCCAGGGCGGAGCCGACGTGCCCGATGAGGTAAAGCTGCAATATTTGCTCGGGCGTGCAGAGGTGCTCGCCCTCGGGGGCAACATTTCGGCGAGGTAATGTTATTTTTTTTTTTCCTTTCCCTTGCCGAATTCTTGATTGACCGATGGGGATTATTCTAGTGCAAGCGCCTATTGCGACGCTCAGAGCCTAGAGGCTGCCGTGGCCCTCGAGGACAAGGATAAGACGATGCCGACCGCGAAACGCATCCGGGCGCGGGTGGAGCGCCTCGAGCGTGCGGCGCTGGCATGCCGCGTCTTTGCTGCTGTTCAGCACGCCAAGGTGGGCAACATTCCGTCGTCAAGATGCCTTGTCCGCTGAGCCGGTCCGCTGACGCGTCCCCTTTTTTCTTTCATGGCAGAACAATGTCGTGGGCGCGCTGTGCAGCATGCTGCAGTCCCTGAGGCTGTGGAACCGCGCTGTCGACGCACTCGCGCGCCTCGCCCCGCCATCCACCAGCGGCAAGTCGAAAACGACAGACCCAGATGCCAACCCGTTCGAGGTCATCCCGAGCGACACCAAGCAACGGGAGGAGGCCCATTCACCGCCTCTGGGCACGAAGCCCACGTCGACGCCGACACCGACGCCGGCGGACGCGCTGTCGTGGCGCCTGCTGTCGCACCTTGTGTCGACGCTGTTCGCGCTCGCACATGCGTACCATGTACGCGGGTCACCGCGGGAGGCGCTGTACTTTGTTCAGCAGGTGCAGGATCTGGCCGAGAGTGCGCGCGCGCCGGCGGTGATGGCCCGTGCATCCATCGTGCGTGGAGAAGTCCTGTTGGGGCAGGGGGCGCTGCAGGAAGCGCGGGAGACGCTCGAGCGGGCCGCGGAGTTGCTCGGCGGGGTGGTCGGGGTGGACGCAGCGGACGCGCAGAGGCTCCGAGGGGACTATGGCGTGCTGTGCGAAGAAGAGGAAGAGCATGCGACAGACAGCCCAAAGGAGCATTACGAACGGGCGCGGCGGATGTTGGACGAGTTCGAGCGGCGGATCGCGTCGTCTGACAGTGGGTACGTGTCCCGCGAGCGTCTTTATTTTTGCAGGACTGACGGGCAAGCGTGTTAGGGGACGGAGGTCGAGCCTTGAGTCGCTGCCAATGGGTGCCGTGGCGAACAGTGGGCAGGGCATGGTTGTGCCCAGGCTCTTGTCTGCTATTCTTCGTCGACATAGTAAGTTTTGCTTGTGCACGCAGGGGCGCGTTCTGTGGAGAAGACGTGGGCTTACTCGCGCCGGTTAGTTTGGCTGCTCAGAGACGACGGGGATGACGCCCTCAAGGACCTGGTGGAGCGGTTGATGGCGCTGCCGCCGTCGACCGAGATAAAGGTACGCTCGTTGTGCATGGTGCACGACGCCATTGACGCTGTTCGACTGCAGGGCGAGGAGCATGCGATCATGGGCAAGCTGACGTTGCATAGCGTGTATGAACGATTCCGCTCAGACATGTTTCTGAGCTCGCTCGCCGAGTCCAGTATGCCCCATTCCCTTGGCCTTTCTGTCGATCGTGTGTCTGACGTGCGAGCGTGGCAACAGCGATTGCACTGCCGATGGGCATGTCGGGGGACAAGGCGGCGCCTTTGCTTGCGCCCGCGATCCAGGACATCCTGGGCGCGCTCGACGACGCAGACAAGCTCTTCTGGGCTGATCTGGCGCTGACGTCTCAAAGTGGGGCGGTGCAACATGTGCGCGAAGCGACCGTGTCGCTGGCGATGATCCGAGCGCTGCAGTCGTCGCTCGGCAAAGTGAGCACGGACGCACCGCTGTTGGCAGTGGGTCTACTGGGTGCGTCGCGCTTGTTCTGAGTGCACACGGACGTTTATTGACGATCGGAGCGTGTAGACGCGTCGTCGGCGATCACGCTGCATCGAGAGATGCTGGAGGCGATCCGGTACAAGATGGGGGACGTGCACGTGGATGACTTGCAATGGCCGTCGATGGCGACGGACGGGTCTCCCTTGGCGCTTGCCCGCGGAGACGTGCGAGGACAGGCACTCGATGATGACCGACAAAGGGCGTACTGGAGTGCGCTAGAGAACAAGTACAGCTCGCTCGTGCTCTCACCGACGGCGCTGTTGGAGAGGACGCCCAAGTTGCCGCGGCACTGGACGGTGGTCCACATTACGCTGACGCCGGACAAGTCGAGCATGTTTCTCAGCCGATTACACATGGCGACGTCGCCGCAGCCTGTGTTGTTCTGCGTTCCGCTTCGTGGGCGACGGGACGGAGAGGAGGACGAGGACGAGGAGCCGCGGTTGGCGCTCGAAGATGCGCTGCACGAGCTGCGAGAGATTGTGCGGCTGAGCGACGAAGGGGCGCGCCGGGCGGTGCACGTTCGAAACGACGATGTGCAGGCGAGGGCAGGGTGGTGGGCAGAGCGGGCCGCGCTCGACAAACGGATGCAGACGCTGCTGGAGAGCATCGAGTTTTGCTGGCTGGGGGCGTTCAAGGTGGGTCGCACGTCGTCGCGGACGGACGTTTGTTGATGGGAAAGTTTGACAGACGATTCTGAGTCCACCGACGACGCTGACGAGCGGGCTGATCGAGGACCTGCGGGCGCGGCTGGAAAGGGTGTTCAAGCGGAGCCTTGGGCCGCAAGACAAGAAGCGAACGCCGATCAAGCTGGGCGACGAGCTGGTGGCATGTTTTTCGGCGCTATCGCCGACGTGCCGGGACGAGGAGCTGGAGGACGTGGTGTGCTTTGTGCTGGACGTGTGCCAGTTCCACGGGGCACCGATTGCGATTTCGGAGGTGGACATGGACCAGGTGACGGTGGACCTGCGCGGGGCGCTCGAGGAGCACGCGGGCGCGAAGAAGAGGGCGGGGGTGGAGGTGATCGAGGACAGCCATGTGTTCCTGGTGCTGGACCGGAGCCTGCAGAGCATACCATGGGAGAGTCTGCCGGTGTTGCGGGGGCAGAGCGTGAGCCGGATACCGAGCATGGCGTTTTTGATGGACCGGATGGATCTGGCGGCGACGACGCGCGGGGGAGAGGTGGATCGGGTGCGGGTGGACGTGCGGAAGACGTACTATGTGCTGAACCCGAGCGGGGATCTCAAGGGGACGGAGGGACGGTTCTCGGCGTGGCTGCGGGAGATGCACGAGGTGGGGTGGGAGGGGATCGCGGGACGGGCGCCGAGCGAGCAGGAGATGGTGAACGCGCTCTCGCACAAGGACCTGGTGATGTACGTCCGTTCGCTTGTGGGCGTGTGTGAACGTGCTGACGCTGGTGGAGATACTTTGGGCACGGGGGCGGGGAGCAGTACGCGCGATCGCACAAGATCAGGCATCTGTCGCGGTGTGCGGCGACGATGCTGTGGGGGTGTTCGTCGGGGGCGCTGCGCGAGATGGGCGAGTACGACCGTGTGGGGACGCCGCACAACTACATGATCGGGGGCTGGTGAGTGGTGCACGGCAGACGAGCGTGCGTGCGCGTTGCTGACGCCGACACAGTCCGACGCTGGTGGCGAACCTGTGGGACGTGACGGACCGGGACATTGACAGGCTCACGCGGGGGGTGTTTGACCAGCTGGACGTGCGCGGTGGGCGGGGGCGAGGGCGGGG
>JBBPTT010000021.1:0-83279 GCA_038094175.1 Boletellus aff. lepidospora
GGCAACAGTGCATCACCGTTGAAAACCTTGTGGCTGATTGGGAATGTATTGTTAGAAACATTTGGCGAGAGACTCTGATATTGGAGCATAGCGCCTGGCGTGCGGGTCTTTGCCTTGCAGTGTAGTCAGGAGCGAGGAGCCAGGTAGCGGTTGCAGGCTCGGCTGCTGAGGTATGGTGCCTATACATGGTTGCGCCACATCACACAATACTCTTGAGCATGTGATATGCCAGGCTGCCTGCTAGGTAGTAATGTCTAACATATTCAACACGTATTTGATGTGTGCTTAATATCTCTTAAACCGCCTTCCCATTGTGGGGAAGCGTCCTGAACCGTGTTCGACATACTCAATGCATTCATGGTTTCCATTACATCTCCACACCAACATAGTGGACTATCATTAAACCATGTCTGACCATTTGTGGGCACAACCTTCCCTTGACTGTGTGTAATGCCTGCATCATGAACGCCTGACCTCCTATGCACTCTGGAAACTATGTCTTACCATGTTAAACGACTGTTTGCCTATGCTTGACCTATGATCGACTCTGTTCAGGGACCGTCTGATCATGTTCAACTATGGGCGACGATGTTCACCAAACCATTGGCTTTGTCCAACCAATTTTCTACCAATGTTCGACCATGTTCAGCCTGTGTTCGGCTATGTTCGACCTATGCTTGACTACGTGCAACCTATGTTCCACCCTGTTCGGCCTTCGTCTGACTATGCTCAACCTATGGCCGGCTATGTTCGACCTGTGTTCGACGACGGTTGACTATGCCCGATCAGTGTCCAACCTATTTTTAACTATATCCAACTATGCCTGACATATGCCCAACCTGTGCCCAACCTATGTTTGACTATGTTAAGCATATGTTCGGCCATGTTCAACATGTGTTTGGCTATGTGCAACCTATATTCAACTAAGTTCGACTGTGTTCGACCTTTGTCTGACCATGCTCAACCTATGTTCAACTATGTCAAACCAGTTGCCAACATATGTTTTACTATATCAGACTATGGCCGACATATGCTCAACTGTGCCTAACCTATGTTCGAGTATGTTTAGCATGTGTTCGGCTGTGTTCCACTGCGTTCGACCGTTGTCCGACTGCTCAACCTATGGTATACTGTGCCAAACCAATGCCTCCGACATATTTTTAAGTATGCTTGACATATGCTTGACCGTACCCTACCTATGTTCGACTATGTTCAGCATGTGTTCGCCTATGTTCACTTGTGTTCAACCTTTGTTTGACTAACCTATGGGCGCCTATGCCCAATCAATGTCCTACCTGTGTTTTACTTTGTTCACCATGTGTTCAGATATGTTCGACTGTGTTTGACCTTCGTCAGACTATGCTCCTCCTATGGTCGACTATGCCAAATCATTGTCCCACATGTGGCTAACTATGTCTGATCACACCCAACATATGCTCGAACTGTGCCCTATCCATGTTCGCCTATGTTCAAGTATGTTCGACTGTGTAACTATGTTCGACCACGTTCGACTATGTTTCACCATACTCGATCTTTATCTGACTATTCTCAACATATGGATCATTTTGCCCGATGAATGTCCTGTCTATGGTTAACTACATCCTACGTTGCCTGACCTATGCTCGATCTAGGTTCGACTATGTTCGGCCTATGTTCGGCCATGCTCGACCAATGTCCTGTTTCATGCTCGACCTGTGTTAGACTATGCTCAATCAAAGTTCACAATGTGTCAAACCATACCCCTTTCTGGAAGACCTATTTTCGACCTATGTTCGGTTTTATGTTCAACCTATGTACAACTATAACCGAGTGTGTATGACATGTACACAGCCCCCTGTTGACGGTGGATAGCATCTGCAGGTCGTGTGTAACTTGCGAATCTATCCGGACTAAGTTTAACCTCCCGCGACAATGCTAGATGGGATCTAATGTCATGGTAAGCTACGCGGTGTACGACTATGTTCCACTGTGTGTTGAGAAGTTTTTCATAGTATATGCGGTTTGCTAGCTGGATATTACACAATGTAGGGGTTTAGAACATCCATCAACCACCGCCTAAATACCATTGCGAATGTGTCCGCGAACGCGCCCATGGTGTTTCCGACAAAATGGTAGAACCAAAGGCTGGTGAGGGGTGAACGCTCCACCTCATCCACAAAGTACTGTGGTACTTGCAGCCCAGTGGATCTATCCTGATTCCGATGTCCATGCGGCAGAATACACACAGCGAGGGCTTGCCGCCAGTGTCCTTTGACTCACGTTCCACAAGGGACCTCCAGGTTTGCATAACAAAATTGCAAAACTCCTGTTTTCCCTGCACTCTTATTGGTGCTGTTCCGGACTGTGGAGTCACAATTTGTTGTTGAAGTGTTGCAGCATCGCTCGGTTTCGGTGCCCGTTCCACTAATCGACTATTTGTAGTTTTAGAAACAATAATGTTGCATGAATGATGGCAAAAGTGCACCCTATTTCATCTAGAGTGCGGAATGCTTATGTTGGCTCCCCACTCCATTTTCCATTCAAGGCCTTGTGTGTGTGCATCACTGCAATTATCTGGCCACCGACGATCAACGCCCTCCATTCTCCAATCGCACCTAAACTTTCCACATATTCCTGCGCCATCCAGAACGTGCCATCACTAGTTTCAGAATTGAGGTGCTCCCATGTGCGATGCTGTGGCTTTGCGGTCGGTAGCACGACGTGTGACCCACATTCGCTGTGGCTCCGTTTGAGAACCACATTCGTGGGAATCGGGTCTTTGACCTTGAGTATGCACGTGGAGGGCACGTATCTGCCTGAGTTTTGTGCGATCATTTGGAGATGGCTAATTGTAGTCCATTTGTCGGCAGTGCGACGCAGTAGCCTGAGCTGTGGCCAGAACTGAGTTTGGCATGCTAGCTGAGAAATGTGTGCTTCTTAATGCTCAAAAGACGTTTTCGTGAAGCCATATGGGTTATCAACATTGCTGTAATGAAGTGCCCCATGTTCTCCACATATTTAGACAAATAGATGATTTTACTTACCATTGGCCAGTAGAGTAATCGAGTCCGCCGATAATGCAGTGAAATTCTGTCAGCACCGTCCAACCCTCTACCTGCTTCGGGGGGTCAAGGGCAATATCCCCGAAATCCTCCCACTTCATGAATTTTACATCAAATGCACCACCATCCTCGAAGTCGTCCACCATTAGAAGGAGCCAGAGCTGTCGTCATGCATCAATCGTCCGCTCCATATAGCATTCAGACAATTAAAGGCACCTACCCATTCCGTGATCAACACCCTCACCCCTAACCGGCCTACGTTGTGCTTGTACACAAACCCGGCCAAACCCTTTATAGCTTCAAACTACTCTTGCCGTATATGCCGCACCATCCACGCCAGGTGATTTTCGGCATCCGATTTTTTCATTGCCCTGCTTTGATCTGGAACGTATAGAATCTTATACTTGCGGTTAGTGATGTTAAGGGCCTGGCCTCAGGCCCTGAGGCCCTGGCCCCAGGCCCTATCTAGGCCAGGCCAAGCCAGGCCCAGGCCCTAAGTAGCTGATGGTCTAGGGCCTGGCCTGGAGATTTGTCAGGCCCAAGCCCAGGGCTTGGGCCCTGGCTTACCCCTAAATTTATTAACCAGAGGGGATGATTATAGTGCAATGGTGAGGTGTAAGTTATGTATAACTTTTTCGCTATATTACACCAACCAAGTATCACAATCATTTGAAGCATGATATTATGGAGGCTATTCAAGTGTTGAGAATGATATACTGTATACCCATACCCATAATGGGTTTATCCATGGGCTAATGTATTAAAAAGAGTAACTATACTAGCACAGTAGAATCAGCATATGTACTAATTGAATCTAAATTTTCTTCCAACTCCTCTACATCTCCTTTGATATTAGGTATGAGTGTCTATAGAGCAATCCATACCAATATCCACTAGTGTCTATATCCATACCCATCATTGTCCATACCCATACTCACCAGTGTCTTTACTCATATCCACCCATATCCATATGTATATCCACTAGTACTCACACCCATGAGTGGGTTATGAGTATAGTAAGTTATCCACATGGTTCATGGATATGGACACTAGTGGATATGGATATGGTTGCTCTGTAGAAAGTTAGAACCAATATCTGATGTCAAGGGTATGTAGAAGATGAATTGGAAGAAAATTTAGATTTAATTAGCACATGTGCTGATTCTACTGTGCTAGCAAAGTTTAATCCTTTTAATACATTAATCCATGGATAAACCTATCATGAAAATAGATACTGGTGGATATGTGTAAGGGCATGGATTCACACAGAGTGACCCATATCCACACCTACCACTACCCATACTCATGTTATTTACTAAGCTTGAGGCCTAAGGAACATACAAGTGTAGATATTGAAGTATGCTACATGTGTAAGTTCATTTTCTATAGTAGGCCCTGGCCTAGGCCAGGCCTGGGATTTTTTTCAGGCCAGGCCCTACCAAGCCAGGCCCAAGCCAGGGCTTTCAGGCCAGGCCAGGCCCTCAACATCACTATGCGGTAGGCCTCCGGGCCAGTGCGTACGGGCCAAGCATCTCCGCTTTTGTAGACGCACAGAGCGCAGCTCGGAGTGCCATAGAAATTAGAGGTAGCGTTGGAGTAGAAGGCCAGGAGACGTTTCGCATTAGAGACGTACTCGTCCTCGTCCTCGTGGCCGAGCCGGTAGGCAACGGAAAAGGGAGGCATCGGGTCTGATCAGAAGCGGATTCTGGCGATAGGAAGCTGGAGTCAGGACGTCGAGGAACTTTAAATGCCGACCGACATGATGATGTCATTCATGCATGAGTCTGACACAACCCTGCGAAACCGGGGCAGTTGGGTCCTCACCAGGGATTTCCTTTTGGCTTGTGACAGGGTGCATTAATGACATTGCGTCTGGTCTACTCTTGCCAAGTTCCGTGTCAACGTAAACGACGTCTATACGGCGAGATCCCAAAGCTGGATCACCCTGTCCTTGCCCATCACGGGAAGGAAGCAAACCCAGCCAGAATAAGAATCATAGTCCCTGACCTGGTACGGAAACGAATACGGGAGAACGCAAGGATACTCGACCACCTTGGTCCCTCCGGGCGTTTCGTCGATCCTACTGTGCCCACGTACGTCGTACTCGAGCGCATCGATCCCAATGCCCTCGTAAAACACCCGACCGGTGCCGTTGAAAGAGGATTGGAGAAACGGGATAGAGTAATCGGGACAGAGCGAACCGAGTCTCTCTAGTCGCATCGTACCGACCGCGTCGTCGTTGGAGGACCTCTCGAGGCGGAGCGTGCCGTATTCCGTATCGGGGTGAGGGCGCTGACGTGAGCCTCCTTGCACACGGACAGTGATGAGGGTATCGTTTGTGCGTGGATCGAGGACGGAGTCGTGAAGGAGTCCCACGTTTCGCTTCACACCGGGAATCATACCTCGGTGCGAGTGCGTGGCGGTGGTGCGACGAACGTGTACATCCGGATCGGGGAAAGCAAACGCATTGAAGACCGTGGTCAACTCGTTGGCACCCGCGGCCCGGACACGAAAACCGCCAACTAGGAGGAGGTGTGTCGACGTCGAAATGACTGTAGATGGGAAGCCCAAATCCCCGGTCTGCAGCGCGAGTGTGAAACTTTGGTGAGCATGAAAAGTGTGAACAAGGTATCCCACCTTGTTTGGGCACATCACCTCGCCCGAGAGAGAAGGAAGCAGGTACTCCGTGCGTGCGTGAACGTCAAACGCGAAAACTTGCCAATTTTCGCCAGGAGGGGGAGTCACTGCAGCCTGAACCACGATCACACGAGGGCCAAGGTTGACCGACCAGATGTCAAACGTCTCGCGCTCAAACTGGTGAAGAAGATCCAGGGTTACTCCAGAATGTTTCCCTACGTTCACGGAGTAAATGGAACTAACGACGACGTCAGTGAGGTGTCTCTGGGTATCGCTGAATGTCAAAACCTACATTCGTGTCTGTTTCGTCTTCCACGATGCCTCCTTCAGGAGCACGCACGCAAACGGACGACCCCTGGCGTCGATGGCCGAGACGCAGTCAAAATAATCGAGAGTTCCACGTGTTGGCCTGTAGATCGTCCTTCCACCCAAGTCCTCGTTGGCGTTCAAGTCATAACAACGCACTCGATCACAAAATCCGGCTAACAGAAATCGGCCAAAGACAAAACAAGCACGGAGAAGATTTCCGGCGTATCGAATTTCTCTTCGCTTGGGCTTGGGAGTCGGTGACCCGCTTTGCGCACTGTGCCGAAGACACCAGTCTACGCGGAAGCTACGGACGATCGCGCTCTCCAAGTCGTATGCAGACTGTGAGGCGAATGGACCGGGAGGATGAAGAAAGTTGGCATTGCGATAGGCGTTGGACCACACGTCCCTCCAATGGCTGACTTCATTCAGGCATAAAGACACCTAGACGACAAGTGGGTAGGGGGGCAAAGAGCGAGAAAAGGTGACGTACCTGGCGCATCCGCAGGATGTCTGGGATACCGAGGTAGCAAAACACATGGAGCAAGATTTCTGGGGGGAGCTGCTTGAACGTGCGCGTTGCCATGGTTAGTTTCTGACTCTATAAGCGACTTGTTGCTCACTGGCAGGCAGGCAGGTGGATGAAACCGAATGTCGACCGCGCTTGCGGTTTATTAGGACGCGCTTGGCTCGGCTAGTGGGAGCTACTGAAATCGTGACAGGTCCATCATTTCTCATCGAAATCAATATTTGATGGGCCACATACTATTTTCGTTTTTATATTTTTGGAGCTCACGGATATTTTTTATTGCATCATAGAGTCCCATTGCATCGTAGCCCGAACGAAGCCAATGATTTTTAAACAAATCGGCAAGACCATCAGAGGCCGATTTCACTTGCCGAACAGTGCCGGCGCGAAAAGTTTGAAGTACAGCTCCGACGCGATTGGTCGGCGGCCATCGGCTTGTCGGCAGACATCCACAAATCGCTTCCAAAAAGCGTGCCTGGGGCGGCCACTCCCGGGCACGTCGGCGGAGAACAAAAATCCTGTGAGCAAAGCCCCTGCGCCACATTGTCAAGGTTGACAGGGAGACGCCGCACCCGAAGGATCGGCAAATATAATCGCTGCACAAAGAGACGCACCAAAAAAACGCTGCAGGAAATTGCCAATACCCACGGATCACGGAGAAAGGCCGGGGGAGGCCCGAGGAAACCCAGACGACCCAGAACGAAAAGTACACAACCCGGTCCACACGACCAGCAGTGTCCAGAGCGAGCACTAAATCAGGCACAGGCCCGCAGGAGACCCGGTGGGGATGTCGGGAACAATTGGACCACCGGATGAGTTGGCAGGGTACTTACCTTATCGGATGAACGACGGCGAGTGGTACACGCCATACAAGACAAGGCGAACAGCACGGTTGCTAGACGACGCTCTTGTCTTGGCCGTCCGTACTCCTGTGGGGTGCCCCAAACGACCAGTTGAGCAACCGAACTTGCCACGACGCCGAGGTGAGCCCAGGGCAATCCAGGAACGCCAGTGCAGGCGCGCCAAGGCACACAGAGGAAATGAAAGGGCACCCCAAAGACATATCTCTGCGGAGTGCCCTGAGCGTCATGAAAACAATGCAACAGGAACATGCGATTAAAGACGTGGAAGGTGTCCTTGATGAACACAGCCTTTGTCGGACACTCGCTGAAGAACTTCCCGCTCGTGTTTAGGGACATTGCGACCATGCGGGCCTTCGATGTCCGGGATTAAGTGCGCGGTTCCTTCTTCTTTCTTCTGTTGCACCTGATTCGGTCTTTAGGTGTCTCGTAGTGTTTGATAGGCGGCCACGACACAAGTGCCTCGTAGGTACGGCCACTTTCTCCTTGCAAAGCCACCGAATTGATCGGCAGTTAAAACATACATACATCGCGTTTACGGACTTTGCGATCCACGTCGATGGCAGCTCATGGCTTCTGATTCTAGCCATGTATGAACTTCGAAAACACTGAAAAAGACCGACTGGGTAAACCATGGCATCACGGTATGCTCTAGACATCATGGCAATTTACGATAGCCGGGCTTACGGTGACTACCAGCTGCAATCAGTGTCAGGTTCCATGGGCCACCATGCGCAACTTGATGCGAAGTAGCCAAGGAACTGAGAGTGTAAGACAGGCAGCTACTCTGACTGTGAGTGCCGTATTTTTATGGAGGTATACATAGCTAATAGATGCATATTGTGAAGCAGACGACTGCCTCGGATGGTGAACTCCGGTATAACTGCACCCGCTCATACTTGGGTTTCGGGAGTGTCCGTTCAAGGCTACGGATCTGTTTCAACCAAGTCACATCTCAAGTTCATGGCTCTTCCTCTCGGCGCACTGGATGTGTCTGCTTGTCGGGGATTCGATTCATGGGACACTCGGATCACATGTGTGCTGAGCGACAGAGCGCTTTGCCTAATACATCCCTTTGTTCACATACAACAGTCCGTCAATACACTACATATCAGTTTAGGCAGATATGTTTACGCCCCTACCGCACTCCGCCACGCCGAGTTCGCGCGTGCGCATCCAGCGCTCGCCGTCATTAGTGCCCCGCCGCCCGCGGACATGGAGAACAAATCAAGCGGCCGTACGGGTGGGTCAGCAGTCCGGCCGGAACACGAATCATACGGAACGACCCAGGCTGCGCGCATACCTTTCTTCCATCTGTATCTCCTCGCAGTCGCCCTCGCCCTCACCCTCGACCTCGTCTCGGCCCCGATCCCAATGCCCACCCTCCACAAACATGATCGCGCTTGTGACAGTGGTGTCCCCACTCGCGGTCGCCAAACCAAATGCGGTGTCGATGTCGCCTATACCAGTTCCATGTACCCCGTGTGCGTCGCGCGCATACAGCTCCCGTAAGCTCAGGATCAAGCGCGGCGCAACCGTGTAAGCGGGCACGAACTCGATGCCCAGGATCAGGACTATCCACCCTTGATTCGATGGCAGGGTCGTCGCGAAACTCAGCACATTGATGACCGCGTACGTCAGAACGCTGAAATAATGGGCGATGGGCGTCCATGTTTAAGCGCGTGAGACGAGCAGCACTGACGCAGAGGGGAGGGAGTCGTGGCACGTACGCAAAAAAGTAAAACATGCCTTCTCGTGCGAAAAGACCGAGGTAACGGCTGGGCTGGAATTGCTTGGTGGCCTTGTACATCTGGAGTAGTTGTCTGAGGAATCGGGTGGCGACGAGCAGACACATCACTCCACCGAGAGTGACCTGGACGGCGTCTATAGTCACTCCCCAACTGGGAGTGCTATATTGCGCCACACAAAAGGTAAAATCGACCACCTGATCGATGACCTCTAGGTGGCGGAAGGGACATCATACAAATTGCATCAGAGGAGGTCACAGGCCACATACCTAAGGAATTCCCCTGGGTACTCGAGATAATGCAGACAACCAAGTAGGGAATGACTTCCCCTGCGTAGAGCAACAGGAGGGCACCAAGGACGATCTTGGATCGGTTGTACAGCGCCCACACACGAAGGACCATTACCACTGTGCCTTTCAATGACATTCATCTCATTGAAATGGAACTCGAGATCTCACAGTCTGCAGCAGCAATAAAAGTTAAAGTAGTCCATGCCCCAACAATATCAAGTATGTTGCCTTGCAAGCGCGCCTGATCAGCTTACTCTTGGAAACGCTGGTCAATCGTGCTTACAGCTGTTAAAATGAGATCACATGGATGAAGACGTCGTTGATCAGTGTAAGATAACATATGAACACATACATCTATTGACAGTTGAAAAGGTTTTAAGTATCTTCCCAATCACACGTGATGTGAGGTCACCTTTGCGGGACCAGGAAGAAAAGAGCTTCCCACTTTGATCCGGTCGGGTCAGCCAGCAAGCTCTGCAAATTCGGCATGGCAAACTTCGGACGCACAGACAGAAAAGATGCTAGTGATAGATCAAGTATGAGTCAATATAGTGTAATGGGCTGGGACTTACGCGATCGTACACAGCCCAAAGTAGCGAACCTGGAGATCGAACAACTCAACGATCAGCCATACCGTCCCACCACGGAGATACGAAGCAGACAACACACGAGAATAAACAGCGTGGATACCCACGTCCAGGGTTTGTTCTGTACCCGTGTCAGAGTACGTGGTCACCCTGAAAAATAAATACGACCACTGACCCAAATGTACTCTATCTGCAAGATAGCGAGCCAGTCAAATTCCGATGTACCATACACGAGGATATGAGCCATACCTCACTTGAAAATGTAAGGACTGGCGGTAGTGCAGTTCATTAAATTTAGAGGAATGAACACACATTGTCAGGTGTTGCTTACTATAATCATATCCGACCGCCGTGAGCATCACGACTGAGATGACCAGCATGATCAACGGACAAGATCCTGAAGCAAAGATATTAACGACGCACGTGACGAGTAATCATTTAGCTTGAGACTTAAGACAGCCTGCTGGAGTGCGGAAGCCATGGATTAGAAGGTATGTACTTTGTGAGACGGAGACGTGCAAAGGACAGGAAAGTACTTTACAGACGGCCGTTGTAGGGGCCGCACATATAAGTCACAGTGGCTTCTGTCCCTGAAAGAGTACGATAGGCATTACGCCGTTTCCGGACTTATTTTCCAGTGTGACCGAGACGAAAAAGGGTCGTAGCAAATTTACGGCTTGGAGTAGACACTTACGTTGCTCAACAAAGCATACTGATTGGTGGAATTTTCGCATTAAGACTTGCAAGGTATATTATCGTAACGGAGACCTGGGCTAGTCAGAAATAGTGTAGATGACGTTGCGTTGGACCTCCAGCCCTCGATGACGAGTTGCGGTCGTTGAGGTTCCGCAGGGACATGTTAGACATGGGTCCGGGGCACTGCCAGTAATGTCTTCCACGCGAAATGAAGTGATCAACCAGGGATGGGTACCTGGCCGCAATCACCCACGAGTGACGAGGATTTGTTGAAGGTGTGCAGCCTGTATCCGGGGGCTGTGCTCACCTTTACTTCAGGTTGGTCTCAACCTTCAACATAATCTCACATGGCTCGCCTTTGCGACCCCCTTGCTCAGTGCACAGTCCAAGAATCCAGCAAGGCGAAGACGTTGTAGGGGCGCATTGTCACCTGTGGGCAATGGCTAGGACGGCATCCGTGTGCTGCTTTGCATTATGAACATGGCTCTCGCCGTTCTCTGGGCGGGCAGTGTTCCTGTGGCGTACAGTGCCTCGCTCCACTGTGACCAAACTCGACCTGAGCGACACGACGCTGTCTCCGCTATGCGGCAACAAGTACTCGTCGTTCCCGGCTAGCGTGGAGTTGTTGCTATACTCCTAGGCAGCTTGAGGGAAGACTTGCCATAGTCGAAATCTAACTCCTTTTCCGGCGACGCTTCGAGTCAGCCTCTGCAACACGCATCATGGGACTTCGTCGTGGAATGTCGGTCAGACATTTGCCCCTTACTGGAAGATCCAGCCCGAGCGGCCCTCGCAGCCTCGAACTGTCTCACTGGTTCGTCAAAGTTTCCTTCAAAGATTATAGCTGAGACACATAGCGTATCAGGGAATTCTCCTGTCTGAGTTCCAAAGTGCATAAGATGGCAGGTACGGACCACAGTCATAACGCCGTAATGGATTACTCTCCTTTGTCCCATGACATGGGGCGGTAGGTCAGGCGCAGTCACGACCACGTCCCACCCATCCTTTTCCATCAGCCACCATGTCTCTCCCGGGTCCTAGCAAGCAAGAGCGTATAGAGGAGTTTCTCAGAAAGTCTCTGCTCGGAGATGAGCTTATAAACACGCAGTTTCATTTGTTCTCCTCCAGATCGTTGCCGTCGGGTGGTGTCGTGAAGCCTCGTGTTCTGTGCGCGAATAACGTTCTTCTTGCCAAGAGCTCGAAATACTTTTTAGATCGTGAGTGATTCCGACACTAATAAAAGGAGAAATCGCATTCAATGGTGTCCAGTGCTGAGCTCGGACATCAATCCATCCGACCCGTCGTTGAGCGATCTCATAGACGGAAGTGACGTGCCTAGCCACGTTCACATTGATGAGTATGATTATGCGAGCGATAGCGACTTGGATGGCGAAGAAGAGGAGCCGTCGACTTCTGTTGCCGATTCTAGGACGCGGGAGGATCGGCCTGTCGTTACATCGATATCCCCTTTTCGCACTAAGGTGACGAGCCAGCCAAAGGACGACGATGAGCAAGTACCCCCATCATCCAGCTTGCTTTTCGTCTGATCCGTCCGCATATAGGCTATCCGACGATGGGTCAGAGTCTGTGAGCTCTGACATGTTCGTCATGAGCCTGGAGCATCCTAGAGCGAACGAGATTTTCTCTGTGAGCACGAATGGTGCTAGATCGGTAGCGAGTAGTGAGACGGCGATCCAGGAGACTCTGGGAAACACGACGTTGGCGAAACCTAGCGGTGCCACAATACGTCTACGGTCCCTGGGAAGCCGTCACGTCCTCGTCAGGGATACTGCGTTCCAAACGTGAGTTCTTCCCTCGTCTCCCTCGCCAGACAGTGATGATGGGTATCTAGGTGGTATACGCTCCTGAATTATCTGTACACTGGCAAGTTCAGTTTCCTGCCTCTTAGCTCTGCGATGCCCAGGGGCACGCCAAAGGTGTCCTCAACAAGCTCATTGGACGATCCGAAGTGTTCTGCCAAGTCCATGTACCGCCTCGCCTCCAAGGTTGGTGTTTTAATAGGCATGAATGCCGAAGTTGCGTCACAATATCGAATGCTGCACTCTAGGTTGATCTGACTCACCTTCGCGACGAGGCCTTGGCCCACATTCGGAACAGTCTTTCAGAACACAACATTTTAAAAGAGATCTCGTGCAGCCTTGTTTCGAGGTGTGTTCCCCATCCACTTGTCATTTGCCCACCTTGACACGAGTCTTTGAAAGACATCCAGAACTACTGGAGATGGAACTGGACGTGCTGCACACTCACATTGCATCACCGCCTGTCGTGGCGGGCTTCCCTGCTTTCGCACAACGTATCGCCTTAAAGGAGCTTCCTCACGGCGCTGATGTCATGGTCGGAATCTACGCGAGGGTGTTGAGGGAACGGCAACCTCCATCGCTATCGACGCTTCCTGTGGAGGAGCCTCCTGTCGCTTTGACACCTCGACCCCTATCACCGCAGCTGCTTCCTCCCCTAGAAGAGGTTGACGTTTGCGAGGCATTCGAACCGGGAGAGTGCAGAGCGGTTGAGACTGAGACAGTATTGGATGTCGACAGGTCGCCGCCAATGCCAACTTTTGCGCCCACGGAGGCTACCCTCGGTTTCTCAAATTTCTCTATGAGGCCCACACCGGACGATGAGGGAGACGACGACAGGTTCGCATCGACAGCGAGAGGGGCCGTGCAAAAAGGGCTCAAAAAGAAGAAAGGGACCCGAAGCCTCTCATCGACTATATCCTATAGTGGCAACGTCGGCAAAAAACGTTTGTAGGTTTACCCCTGGTTGTTATCCTAGGCCTCTTGCTAGTGGTGTAAGCTTGTCCAGGCGATGCCAAATCATCTGAAGCTGCACAAAGTCTGGGGCCAAACAACGGTGTGGTTCTCCAGACTGGGTCGCTAGTTCGTGATCGTCAATACGTTGTAACTTGTAAGCCAAACGCCATCGCTCTTCGGCATGGACATCCCATCCATTGACATGTACTGACGTCACATCCACGCGACGTATATATAGAAGATCTGTTGGTTGTGGATTTATCATTCGTTCTCCTTCTGTTTTCCTCATTATCTCAATACTATGCTCGATCGTGTCCTGATCTTGTCCGAGCGCTCCTGGGTGTCATCGCCTCCACCTTTGGTGGCGGCTTTCATACTCGTCCTGACCAGATACTCCAAAAGTTCAACAAAGCCCAGGGATCGCTTGTCGCTGCTCACGATGCTCGACAGAAGGCACCAGTCATTGGATCATCGCCTCCCTCACCTTGTATGAGATGGCAAATACAGAGGCCTAAAGAGACCATGCCACACCACATGGATGGGAACCAGACAAACCCCATGGTGAAGTAAACACTACTCTATATACATGTAGGCGTGTGATAATCACTTCTGAAGAAACAAGTGACTGACCATGGAGCACAGAATCGTCATAGGTGGCTCGAGAACGCAATAGGCCCCAAACACGGTCCGTGAGAGGAGTCGTTCAAAAGGAGAAAACGCATCCTGGGGGGGGCTCCTTGATTCTCACAAGCATCCATCTGATTTATCGCTCTTGCCACCATCACCCGTTGCTGACCTGTTCCGTCGACCGCCCGCGCACTGTAATGGTATCTCCGTTTCTGTCCTGCCACCACCCATGACTGGCCCGTTCCATGTCTCCACCACCTACCATCACATTCCACCCGTTCCTGATGAGCAGACCAAGGCCACGTAGACGCATCCAGAGGAACCCCTGGGCGGCCGACGCTGCGACGGAGATTGAAAGCACGCTATGACGATGTGTGACAGGTGTGTGACACTCCGCCGAAGTCGTCGTGTGAACTCTGTGCCGCACACGAGATTTGCCACGGACACTTCTATGATCATCGTAGGCTTGAAGGGTGAGGTATTTTCCACCTCTCCATATATTTTTGGGTTCCTCATTCGTCGTAACACACGAGAATTTTGCCTCACATTGAAAAGCCTTGCAACTCTGGTGCAGTGATAGTACTAGACCGTCTGTCGACGATCTGCCTCGCCTCGCCAATCTCACAGACGGGCTGGTCACCAGACTAGCGGGCAGTGTTCCTGTGGCGTATAGTGTGCCTCGCTCCACCGTGACCAAACTCAACCTGAATAACGCGACGCTGTCTCCGCTATGCGGCAGGAGGTACTCGTCGCTCCCGGCTAGCGTGGAGCTGTTGCTATACTCCTGGGCAGCCTGAGGGGAAGACTTTCCATGGTCAAAGAAATCTGACTCCTTTCCCGGCGACGCTTCAAGTCACCTACTGCACCACGCATCATGGGACTTAACTTCGTCGTGGAATATCAGTCAGACATTGCCCCTTGCTGAGTGATCCAGCTAGGGTGGTCCTCGCAGCTTCAAACTGTCTCACTGATTCGTCAAAGTTTCCTTCAAAGATACAGCTGAGATACATAGCGTACCAGGGAATTCTCCTGTCTGAGTTTCAAAGCGCACATGATGGTAGGCACGGACTACAGTCATGACGCCGTGACGGATGTACTCCCCTTTGCCACACAACATGAGGCGGCAGGTGGAGCACGACCACGACCACGTCCCTCTCATTCTTTCCCATCAACCACCATGTCCCTCCCGGATCCTAGCAAGCAAGAGCGTATAGAGGAATTTCTCAGAAAATCTCTGCTCGGAGATGAGCTTATAAACACGCAGTTTCATTTGTTCTCCTCGAGATCATTGCCGTCGGGTGGTGCCGCGAAGCCTCGTGTTCTGTGCGCGAATAACATTCTTCTTGCCAAGAGCTCGAAATACTTTTTAGATTGTGAGTGGTTATGTTACTAATAAAAGGAGAAATCGCACTCAAGTGTCCAGTGTTGAGCTCGGACATCAATCCATCCGACCCGTCGTTGAGCGATCTCACAGACAGCAGTGACGTGCCTAGCAGCGTTCGCATTGATGAGTATGATTATGCGAGCGATAGCGACTTGGATGACGAAGAAGAGGAGCCGTCGACTTCTGTTGCCGATTCTAGGGCACGGAAGGATCAGTCTGCCGTTACATCGATATCCCCTCCTCGCAGTCAGGTGACGAGCCAGCCAAAGGACGACGACGAGCAAGTACCCCCACCATCCAGTTTACTTTTCGTCTAATCCGTCCGCATATAGGCTATCCGACGATGGATCAGAGTCTGTGAGCTCTGACATGTTCGTCATGAGCCCGGAGCATCCGAGAGCGAACGAGCTTTTCCCTGTGGACACGAATGGTGCTAGATCAGTAGCGAGTAGTGAGACGGCGGTCCAGGAGACTCTGGGAAACACGACGTTGGCGAAACCTAGCAGTGCCGCTATACGTCTACGGTCCCTGGGAAGCCGTCACGTCCTCGTCAGGGATACTGCGTTCCAAACGTGAGTTCTTCCCTCGTCTCCCTCGCCAGAGAGAGTGACGATGGGTACTTAGGTGGTATACGCTCCTGAATTATCTGTACACTGGCAAGTTCAGTTTCCTGCCTCTTAGCTCTGCGGTACCCAGAGGCACCCACAAGGTGTCTTCAGCAAGCTCATTAGACGATCCAAAGTGTTCTGCCAAGTCCATGTACCGCCTCGCCTCCAAGGTTAGTGTTTTATTAGGTATGAATGTCGAAGTTGCGACCCAACACTGAATGATGCACTCTAGATTGACCTGGATCACCTTCGCGATGAGGCTTTGGCTCACATTAGGAACAATCTTTCAGAACACAACATTTTAAAAGAGATCTCGTGCAGCCTCGTTTCGAGGTGTGTTCCCCATCCGTTTTCCGTTTGCCTATCCTGATATGAGTTTTTGCAAGACACCCAGAACTACTGGAGATGGAGCTCGACGTGCTGTACGCGAACATCGCATCGCCGCCTGTCGTGGCAGGCTTCCCTGCTTTCGCACAGTGTATCTCCCTAAAGGAGCTTCCTCATGGTGCGAGCGTCATCGTCGGAATCCATGCGAGGGTGTTGAGGGAACGACAACCTCCGTCGCCGTTGACACCTCCCGTGGAGGAGCCTTCTGTCGCTTTGACCCCAACACCCTTGTCATCGCAAGTGCTTCCTCCCGCCGAGGAGGTTGGTGTTTGCGAGGCATTCGAACCGGGAGAGTGTAGAGCGATTGAGGTTGAAGCAGTATTCGGTGCTGACGGGTCGCCACCAGTGCCGACTTTTGCGCCCACGCAGACTAGCTTCGGTTTCTCAAATTTCGCTCGGGTGCCCATGCCGAACGGCGAGAGAGACGACGGGGGGCTCGCATCGACAGCGAAAAGGGGCGTGAAAAAAGAGCCCAGAGGGAGGGGTGGCAGAAAACCTCCTTGAGCTCACTCCTAGTTATTGTCTTCTTCCTGATCCTGCACAAAGTCTGAGGCCAAGCATCGGTGCAGTTCTCTAGACTGGGCCGCCAGTTCGTGATCGTCAATGTGCCGTCCGAATTCAACATAGTCCAGGGGTCGGTGGTCGTTGCTCACGATGTTCGGCGGAAGGCATCCGAAGTCATTGGATCATCTCGCGCGGCCAGTTTGCCTCCTTCAACACACCCTATACAAGATAGCAAATGCACGGGCCTAAAGAGACCATACCACACCACATGGACGGAAACCAGATGAACCCCAAGGTGAAGCAAACACTAGTCTGGATACATGTGCATTATATCAAAGGGAAAGGGGCGTGTGGTCATCACTCCCGAAGCAACAAGAGACCGACCATGACGCCCGCGATCGTCATGGGCGGCGTGAGAACGCAATAGCCCCAAAACACGGTCCGTGAGAGGAGTCGCTCAAAGGGAGAAAGCGCGTCCTGGTCTCCATTGGCGCTGGTGGATCCCTTCGTACGCTGGGAGATCTGCGCAAGGAAGTAGCGAACCGGACTGGTGAGCACACAAGATGCGGGTGTAGAGAAACAAGAGGCACCTGGGCGAGTGTCAACGCGGGCGGGCTGCCGACCAACAACATGCTCGACACGATGAATATAGGACTGCAGACGCGTGCGAACGTCAGCGGAACCGGATCGAGAAGAAGGAATAAGAACGCTGAGACTCACTCCTCAAACACCTCCCCGCCCCATCCGGATCGCATGACGAGGACCATTATCGGGGCAACGATGAGTGGGACGATCACCATCCGTGCGAGGAGGGCAACGAAGACGGTGAGCGTCTCTCCGGGGGGATTCGTCCCACGCGCAACAGAAGACGTCGGGGATGTAACAATGGGAGTTAGTCGTGCTGCGCGCTCGTCCCATGATCGTGATCGCGATCGGGGCGGACGTCCGGACCCGCTCTGAGCACTTTCGTGCTCCACCTCGGTATGCGTCGACAACAGACCCGACTCCAGGACATCTTGGTTTGCCGGTCCGGTCCCCCTGCTACGTCGCCTCGCCCGTCGAGCGCGGGAACGCGGATGTATGCGTGCCATGAACACGCCTCCGAGAGCCCCGATCATCGACGAGAGGGACGTCGCGGACGAATCGCGCGACTGTAGCATTACATGGTGCCGTTGACGTAGTGTGGCATTCTCGCCTGTATTCGCATGGGGAAAGTTGTGGGATCCGTCGGCGGCGGATGCGGCAGCGCCGTTCCTGTGATGATGACGTTTCTCGACATGCTTTCCTTTGCTCTTGGCATTGCCTTGATGGTCGGACGAGCCTTTAACCTCGCCTTCCTCTGCCTGTCGGCTTTTAGTTTTTGTGCTCCCTTCTCCACCCCAAAACCATCCTCCGAGGACGATCAAGGTGATGGGAATGCTGCACCCGCCTGCATTGTCCAGCGCTCCCTTCAGGGGAACCATTTCTTTTGAGTTGAGTATCCGCTGAACTGGTGGAACTAGCACACAGAGGAGGGCAAGGAGAGAGGCAAAAAGGGGTGGGGAGAGCGAGGTGACTATGGAGACGAGACGTGCGAAGAAAGAGAGACGGGTAGGTTGATACCATCGTGGCGTAGCGTGGGCGTCAGAATTAGAAGCGGATGCGCAGAGGTGCGGTGCAGGTGCAGGCGGAGCGTCCTCGGCCTCCGTGGGAGATCCACTGTCAATAGGTTCGCCCTGGGGTGCAATCGTCTCTTCCGACTCGCCTTCGGTCGTATCGGGCTCGTCGGTGTCCTCGCTTTCCGAACGATCACCCAGCGATGTAGGCACGGCAGGAAGGTGCGAATGTAGATGATGATGCGAAAAGGTTCGAGGCTGGGACGGGCTCAAGTGTGAGCGTGGGTGCAAGATGCGTGTGCGCCGTCTTCGATCGTCAGTTTCGATGAGTTGAGCGGTGGGAGGAGAATCGACGGCGATGTGTATAAGTGGGGGATGTTCGTCAGCATCATGGGAATCACAGTAGATTGTGGGAGCAAGTATGCTGGGTGAGTCTGGCTTATCGACCCGCGATAGTATACGGACGCCGTAAGACCAACGGAGCTATAAGGGAATTAGTGCGGTATTGAGGGTGTGTGCTGCAGTGTAGCTTCAAATGTGTCCAACAGACTCACGATCATGCCGAGAGTGCTGAAAACGGTGAGATAGGTGAGTGAACGACCAAACATGGCGTCGAGGGTGTCATCTGGACCCCATCTGAGAAGGGGAACCGTGGAAGCGAGGGATTGCATGAGAGCGACGGGAAGGGAGTTGGAATTCATGAACATGGCTGCAGCGGTGGCGAAATTGCTGTGGGGTGTCGGGACAAGGCATGGGAGAGAGGAAATGGACGCACACTTGAGACCGTTTTAGACGGAACGCCCGAGCGAGCAAATATGCAATGAGGGCAGAAAGACCCGTAAGAGCGACAAAGAAGACGGGAATGACCCATAGTTGACGTAGCTTGGCTGGATGTGTGCAAGAGAGTGAGCGAGCAGAGCGGTGGGTCAGAAAAGCAGGCATGCCTGGTGAGAGGAAATATGCGACTTTCGAAAACAGGAGAGCGGGTGTGAACAAGGCAATATTGAGGTGGTTGAGTGCCTGAAAGCGGTCAGAAATGTGCACGGGGGAAACAGCTCAGGTGTACCTTCGAGGTGGACTTGTCGACGATGCCTTTGAAGGAGAGCGTGAACCCGGCGAGACATAGGAGGAAGACCTCGAAGATCGACTAGGGCATGAATCAGCGAACGTATTTGGCAAGTATGAGTGGTGCAAATACCAGAAACACGGTGAACAGGACACTCTGGAAGGGCGTCCCGGGGGAGAGCATCATGATGGATGGCTTGCGAACTCACCATGTGCCCAAGCATCATACTTATATATGAAAGTCAAGGCGGCTCCCACGTGCGTCGCATCCTGCGCAGTCTTGGCTATGGCGTAATTTCTGCACAGAACTTTGACCGCGTTCCGCCCCCATCGTGTTGAGCGTTGCACGAACTGCGTTTCACCCTGCTCCTACCGCAGTGTACATGCGTCTGCGAAGGTGTAACGTTGTCGGTTGGCGGCTATTTCCAAAGAACTGATTGGCTGAACGAGGTGATTTTCACACAAGCCGAGCAAAGTCGGCAAGAGCCATCCTCGTGGTGACACGCCAAGTGTCTATCATGTACGGCAGTACATCAAATTTGGCAGTCACAAGAGGTCACAAGAGGTCACGGACGGTCACGCAACCCAATACCAAACTCCGAGAGTCTGGCACTGGGTCAATGTGAAGGGACTTTTCTGTGTGACAACCTCCAACTTGCTATCTCATTCAATTTTTCACCAATTTCACTCGTTAAAGTTCACTGGACACTACAATATGTGGCAGATACAATCTAGCTTTGTGGAAAGATTCTGTATTCAAGAAAGTGCCGAAATTACCGTACATGATAGCACTCTGAGTCAGAACCCGAGAGGAGCCGTAATCATGCACGTGATAACACGACCCACGTGATCACCGCGTCATGTTCTCCCTTTTGCCGCTTGTCGTCGTCGTCGCTCACCACGATGCCAGCACGGGCGACGACGACCTCCGTCGTGGATGCACTCCCGAAAATATTTGACCAAGTGCAAACGACATCCGCGAACCACCAAAAAAACGTCGTCGCACTTCACAAAGTCCACGTCGATGCCGCCACGTTCACAGAGTCGATCCACGGCGGAAGGAGCATCAAACTCACCGGGGAGCGACTGTTTGAGGACACCTTCATTGAGCTGCTTTGTCGCGTCATCGTCGTCAAAAAGGGCGTCTCGCAGGCGGACAGAGTTGTCAAGTTTGTCGGCGCATATATCCTCCATCTGAACATGAAAGGTGCGTAAACGTGACTCTGTAGCAGGTCCCGTCCTTTACAGGTCTTAGTACAAGAAATGAAGCACGAAGATGGAATCGACGGCGAGGATGATGATGACGACGATACCACCGCGGCCCGGTTCATCTCCCGCCTCCTCAAGTTTCTCCTCCGTGGATTCGTCGCAAAAGATAAAACTGTCCGGTACCGATGTGTGTACGTTCTCACAGAAATGGTCGCCCACCTTGGTGAAATAGAGTATGATCCTCTTCGTGCCACTCCCAACTTGTAGTTACTTCTTTTTGCAGCGAGGACGTGTATCATATGCTCAGAGGGGCTCTTATCGACCGCATACACGACAAAGAAACTTTCATCCGCGTCCAGGCAGCCGTCGCACTTTCTAAATTGTGCGGCTCGGAAGAGCCCTCCGATGTCGAAGACGATGAGCTGACCGCCATCGACGTCCTTCTCGACACACTCAGCCATGATCCAGCCGCGTACGTATGCTCCGTATCCTCCACGTCTCCCAAATCAAATAAATATCAACAGTGAAGTTCGCCGTGCAGCCCTCCTCAATATTCCCATTGCGACGCATACCCTCCCTGCCATCCTCGCCCGATCACGTGATACCGACACTATCATCCGCCGTCTTTTGTATTCTGCTGTTTTCGAAAAAAATTGTACGACCTTGGATGGTTTAGAGATGGGTCCTCTCCACCCACGCGTACTCAGTATCTCCCAGAGGGAGCTCATCATTCGAAACGGACTCGGAGACCGTGAGCCTGTAGTCCGCGCTGCTGCCGGGTCACTCCTTGGTGCTTGGGTTGACGTCGTAGGAGGCGCTAATCCCGGAGAGGGGGGTGGGGTCATGGAGGATGTGCTAGCGTTGCTCAGTCTATTCGATCTCAACGAGAATACGGTCGCCGAGGACGCGCTACTGAGCATATTTGCTACCCGCGTCGACATATTCGATCAACTCGAGTTCAAAGGTGCGTATATATATTTGGTGCGGCAGCGACGTGGTCTTACTGGCATGCGCAAGACGCTTTTTGGGATACGCTAACTCCCGAAAGGACATACTTGGCGCGAGTGTACGTGGAACACTGTATTGCCACTAACGACCAGGCAAAGTTGGAGACGTCCCTTCCCGTCGTAACGCATCTTGCCTTTCGGATTCAAAAGGCGTACAACAAGTACCAAGAGGACTCTGAGGCCTTCTCAGAAGAACGTGCACTTCGTGCGCTCGATGCCAACGAACGTCCTGATCGCGAGGCAGACGAACGTCTCGATGATTTGCTCCTGGATGCCGAGTTCGTTATCGCTGAGATGCTCAAGCTTGCAGTGAACCTCGACTACGCGGACGAAATTGGACGACGAAAGATGTTCCAGCTTGTGCGGGACATGATCGGGCAGAAGAGCTTGCCCGAAGGGTTGGTAGCCCGATGTTTGGATGTATTGAGAGTGTTGTCGCCGAGCGAGAGAGATTTGATTCGGGTGGTGGTCGAGGTCGTACACGAGTTGAGGGATGAGCGCGAGAGTGAGGATACTGACAAAGACAAGGGCGCTGAGGATGACGCTGAGGGCGACGGTGGAAATGAGGACGGTGCAAGTTCAAGTACCACCAAAGCGCCCAAGGCGTCGAAGCCTTCCAAGGAACTCGACCCTGAAGAACAAGCACAAGCAGATACACTAGACCTCCGATGTTTGTCCCTCTGCGTCGGGATGCTGGAGCGCGTAAACGGGGTACGTCGACTTATTTACCTTACATCTGTCACTCAACGAAGACGGGTTTAGACCTTTGAAGAAAACTCGACGTTGGAGGGTATATTGGGCGAACTAATTATACCAGCCGTAACGCGAAAGGACCTTGTACTCCGTGAAAAAGGACTCGTGTGTCTTGGGTTGTGTTGTCTCATTGCACGCGTAAGTTCATTTGCACTGCCTCGTTGGCCATCGTACTGATCATTGGTGTGTAGCGGATGGCTCTCAGCTCTTTCCAGCTGTTCGTCTCGCAGGTTCAATCCTCGCCCGAAGTGCTCAAGGCTCGCGTGTTGCAAATCATATTTGACGTACTGATGGTGCATGAAGCGGATTTCATAGGCAAGAGTGGAACGGGGGTATGTCTCGTTCCTACTCGTTTAGTCTTAATTATCATTGATGGTGGTCAGGGTGAACGCATCGTTGAGTTTCTGTTGCACATCCTCAACAGGGAGGACGCGGAAAAAGCCCAAGCATTATTGTGTGTTGGCCTTTCAAAACTTGTTCTGGCGGGGATAATTTCGGACGAGCGGGTATGCTTCATGTCCCTTGCGAGATCTCTGCATCGCCTTTTTTGCTTGACAAATGTCCGCGGTCCTAGGTCTTGAAGAGCCTCGTGGTGGCATATTTTTCGCCAGACACCGCCGAAAACCAAGAATTGCGGCAATGTATGGCGTATTTCTTTCCCGTATATTGTTATTCGTCGAGTGCGAACCAGAAGAGGATGCGCCAGGTACGCCGGCCCGTCTTCAGCCCTTGTGCAGGTTGCTGAGGCTCCCGTGTGCGGATAGATCTCGGTGCCCATATTCGAACAGCTCACGGCAGCTACACGAGATTTAGACGAGGATCAAGAAATGGTTTCGCCTGCTCAGATCATAGGGATGTTCGTCGACTGGACCGATCCTCAGAAAGCCATGTAAGTTGCCTGTTCGCTTGCACTATGTAACGTGTGTGACACGTTATGTGTAGTGAAGTACAGGGTCAAGCGATCGATGACGGAGTGCATCTTGACTTAGGGGAGGATATTCTCAAGGCATTGTTCAACGATAAGATGGAAAGTTCGTTGCACTGCCTCTTTCTTTTTGTTTCATACTGAGCGCGTTATCGCAGAGGAGGACAAGAAGGCGCTGTGTCAGGTCTTGGGACGGCTGCACCTCCCCGAGACAGTCGACGATGACAAGATCCGAACGCTGAAGTTGTTGGCGCACAACGTCTTTGCGGTATGTTCTCGGTCCTGCTTTCTAGATCCATCCTCTGATATGCGTACTTGCTTGCCAGCGTCGTCCCATCCGGGACACCGCTGCGCGCAACGCACTCACGAAATTCGACGCGGCGATCAGCAAGAAATACGCGGAGAAGTTGTCCAACTTTAGCGAGGAAGAATACCGACAACTTGAACAACTCGAGGCGTTGTTCGAGTTTTTGGATAGTATTGTACCCTTGGACGATGAGGAGGAGATCGAGATGCCGAGGACACGAGGGCGGAAACGGTGCGTGCACTACGAGAATTGTTGCCGGCGTATCTCGACTGAGATATGGGCAAAGGCGATCGGAGAGCGTGGCGACGGATACCACGGCGAGCAACAGTGCAGCGGAGGATACGAGTGTTGGGTCTGGGGCGTCGGAGGCGAGGAAGACATCCAGGGGAAAGGGCACGCAGAAGCAGAGCAAGTGCGTGTCTCACTATCTCTCGTCTTTGTGGCATGTCTGAGGGGAGCGACCGATCGGCTTAGACGGCGGCGGTTCTCGGGCTCGGATGACGAAGAGTTCCCGGAGGGGTATGTGACCCCTCCACCGACGAGGACGCTTCCCAAGAGAGCTGCGTGAGTATTTCCATTCGGTCGATCTCATCTTCCCTCCTTTGCGAGCAGAAAGGACTCACGGAGGATGTAGGTCGGTGAAGAAGGCAATACCTGTGCAAAATGTCACTGATGACGAGGAAAGTGATGAAGACGAGGATGGGGATGAGGAGGCGACACCTGCACCAAGACAGGGGGGTGCCGCGAAGCGCGCGGGGTACGCACCATTCCTTCGTGGTCCATTTCTATTCAATTTGATCTCACGACGGTGGATGATGGGACAGGGTATCCGAACCGGAGCCAGCGTCGGCGGAGGGAAACAGGACGTTTGATTCGATCATGGATTCGGAAGAGGAGGAAGAGGTGCTCTCAATGGTAGTGTGAGGGAAACGAACGAATATGTCGCCGAGGGTGGTGGAGGGATCTCGAGTTTATTTGTGCGCGTCTTCGGTTATTTTCTCCGCCATGCTTGGACTTGTTGTTTTGTGCCCTTCGTTCACTTGGGCTGTAGTGCCGTGTACCAGTACGTTCCGTTTACTGTAATGCCATGGTCCGCTACTACTGCACTGCCACCTCGCTCTCTGTTTTCTGCACACCGCTTTTCTCTTGCGGATCCCCCCGCACGTCAGCCATCCATCCACAGGACGGAAAAGAGAGACTCTTGAATGGTCGAATGACAACCTGCCACAGCGGACAACATTCGGTCAAGTTGCAATGTAGTTGAACGTCTTGGAGATTTGTCCTAATGGCTTTCCTCGTCATCGCTCACTCTGCACAGGTACGGGCTTCTTTACCCGTCTACATTCTCCGTACGTCTTTTTGTCCACATCACCGCCGTCTAAGCCCGTCGTTCCTCCCCGCAGTCACGCCATGAAGACGAGACTAAGACGCGTACTTGCTCTGCTTCTGCGTGCCCTTTTTCTTGGACCTCCCAGATCCAACACTTGTATCTTCCGCCACACTAGTGATCGTCGTGATCCCCGTTGCCACGCTACTCTATCGCCTACGCCCATATCCCTGTCAACCACGTCCGTAATGTTCGTCGTGTACGCGCCGTTCCAGTCCTCTGATACGTTATCGTCACTCGGGTGATGGTCGTCTAATCAATCTTCTTGGGTGGTGCCAGAGCGATAGAGAACGAACACGGCTCGCACTTGAATTGTTCAACCTACGGCCTCACACGACAGCTCCGATTATATAATACAGAGATGTGCCAGAGTACTGCCAAGCATCGCAGGTCGCCGTGATGGCGAGTTTGTCAATGGTTGCCACCTTGCCTCACCACTTTTCATCTCACTTCGGAGATCAAGCTCCTTTTGTTTGCTGTCCTCTGGCTTGCACCGTGAGCTCAACTGTTGTACAAGATCGCCGGATCCAACAATTGCCGGGGAGCTATGATGAGTGCCAATGCAATATAAATGTGTCGCCGGCGACTGTCTCCTGTTGGTGCAAGCGCAGGCTGTTGACTTGCCGAAGAAGATAATGGACTATTGTTAGTCACTGGTTATGTCATCTCTCAGCCTACTTTTGGCTACTGAGAAACCGGCTGTTCAGGGGCGATGTGATGTGCTGATGCTCCGTGATGTTGCAGGGTCTTTCCTGTGTCACACAAATTCTGACCGATGTCTGCTTACGTGCGCAGCCTCGGTAGCTCTTGCAGGCGCCCCACGGGTTCTGCCATCTCCACAGGCTTCAGATACTGACTTCATGACTTCCACCTTGGAACTCGCGACCAGAAGCACTCCGTCAAACGTTTATGTCACTCGTATGCCGCTTCTTTGGCTTGCTGGTGCTTTCGTTCCACTGATTTCTCGATAGTTGTGGTCATTGCTATCGTCGCGTATGATTACAGTGAGTAATGCCTGCTTCCATACATTTGTTCATTCCACGTGATAGTCTCCACTGTTAGTTCTCACATTTGTGGACCAGGTAGAGTTCCCATCCGCTCACATATCACCTACGGTTTTAATTTCTGACGATTTTGCAGGTAGAATACATTTGGGTCAGCGGACATTCTGAGTTTTCTCTGTCCATTATACTGCATACTCAACATGGACGCTACAGACCAAGCCCTGGACACCTGTATCTACTTTGTTTGTCCTTGTGCGTGTTCCAGCCCTCACGACGTTACATATGGACTGAGTGATTACTGCCAACTTCCAGGTTCGTCATTGCGGCCCGTGTTATTTAATGTATTTCTGTGAGCTCTGAAACACGTCAAGTCTCTTCTGATCAGTTTACTAGAATTTACGCTCTTTGTATGTTCAAAACTCGATCTTTCGGGTCTTCCGAGCTGACTTGGCATAATGAAAGACGAAAAGTCGTTCCTCCCTCATACTCCAACGGTGATTTCTTGTACCGTTTACGACCAGGATATATGCTCACAGATTACGCTGCCGGTAGACGTATGTGTTCGAACTCTCTCTTTGTACTGATAGATAACATTTGCGATCAAACAATCACACCGAGTAGTTGTAAGTACGTCTACTCAACGTTCCTAATGTTGACTGACTACAACCATTTCAAGGCACCATATATTTCCTTGCTGGTGCATGGTGTGCTATCATCTTTATTGGCGCTACAGAGTGTGAGTCTCCATGTTCACTCCCACCGAGTTGGATGTCATTGTTTGATGCAGTAGCGATGATCCTCCGTGTCTGGGCATTATATGGCCGATCAAGGCTCGTCCTTGGCATCCTTCTCACAGTGTACGCCATCGAGGTTGTTGCGTGTCTGGTTTCCTGTATCTGGATCACTACTCAGTATAAACCCTCAGGTGCGCCGTATCGTGCACACTACATAACACCTTACAAATGCCCTGTTGCTACAGGCGCTGCCGTGCAAGTGTTCGATTACTTGTCATGCTTGCAGCAGGCTCCTCCCATTTGGTACGAGATTATAGACATTGCCCAGACTGCTCTTGGTGCAATAATGTGTCTACTTATCGCCGTCGAGTTCACCCGGGAGTCGCTGCAAATGTACCACGTGACGAAGCGATTGGAATTTAACCGTTACGTGAGGGTCTTCCTGAGGGAAGGTGTCATGTACTTTTTTGCGTACGTCCATGTCTCATCCTTGCGTTTCCCCGTCCCCCCAAGTTAGACTGTTTCGAACAGGATGCTTGTGTTTGCGCTCGTGGACTTGCTGACCGAGACGGGACACCTTCCGACAAGCACGTGGTCGGAAGCACTGGCCGTGGTTGCATGTGCACCCGCGGTTGTGCTCGCTCCCCGATTCATCCTGGGTCTGCGCCGAATTTATGCGCGTGATGTTTTGGGACATGAGGACGACACTGGCATCGACATGGCATTCGGCCTGGCATCGACCGCGTCTGGTCGGGGTCCTTCCACGGGCACACTCTTATTTGCAATCGACGAGCACGAAGAGGAGGGTAAGAACGAGAAGCCCGCGGGGCCGATGTGTAGTATCGTTTAGCGGAAATGGGGTTGGGGCAGCCTCTTTGTCTCTCGAGCATTCCTTGTACGTTGTCCGTGTCTCCCCAAAGCCTTGAGAGGTCCTCGTCTGTTGTGCTAGTAAACCAGGGATCCCGATGGACATTCGTGCTCTTGTGAACGTGCTCTGTGTAGCACAGGAAACCTCTTTGGCGGACGGTCGGTCTATGAATACTGGCCGTGCGTGGGCCTGCAGTCACACTCATTCCTCCAATTCGCTCAAGGATTGCGGTGGCTGTGTGCATGGAACGTAGTTGCGACAGAGTGGCACTATGGAAGCAGACGTCGACTTCGGATTCGATCTGGCCTGGTCAAAGCCCCCGCTGTGAGCATGATCTCGGTTGCGGACGACGAGTGGGGCAAAGAGATGCAGACAGAAGACCGGGAAATCGATGGGGTTGGCAGCGACGTGTGATGGAGAATCCAGAGTGAGGTCGCCATCGTCAAGTTGTTCCAAGCCGGGCGGGCGGCGCGTCAGGAAATTAGGCAAAGTCTTTTCTCGGCTTATTGGCGGCTTGTTTCAAGGGCCTATTCGGCTTATGATGGCCAACCGTTCAGCCAAGCACGGAAAGCAAGCCGAATAAGCTGAAATTAGACGAAAAAGCCGAAAAAGACTTTACCTAATTTCCTGATGACAAGCAGGTGACATCTCTTCTGCGGTGCTGGTGTTTCAGCGACAGTTGACGCTGCGAGGCCATCAGAGTTATACAAGGTACAATCCGTGAGTGAACGGAAGCTGCGCACTAGGAGTTTCTACCCTCCTATCACTTGAGTACAATGTTCACCACCAGATCCTATCTCTTCTCTTTTCATAAACAACATGCTTCACGGCAATAGATAAAAAAAATACGATGCACTTGTCGCAATCGCGCATCGACCCTAGCAACGTAAATCTCCCACCCCCTCTTTTTGTGGGTCCTCGCCTTGTTCTGCCCTTTCGCTCTGCCGAACGTCCACGAACATAATCGCGGTGAGAACGATCTCGTCGCTCAAGGTCGGTGTCAACCCGAACGCCGTATCGATATCACCTCCATATCTGCCCAGAAGGCTGCGCGCATAGAGTTTCCGGAGGTTCAGGATAAACCGTGGGACGAGCGTGAATGGAGGTGTGTAAGTTATTGCATGTAGAATTATCTGCCATCCGTGCGTGATCTTGAGTATGTCGGCCAGGATGTCAGAGAGCATAAACGCCAGGACGCTGTAATAGTGATGATCACAACAATAATGACTCTGTCAGCTCAACGAGATCAAAGTGTTCCAAAGGAGGGAAGAAAACCCGGACGTACACCAAGAAGTAGATCAAACCTTCCCTTGCAAGAAGGACCATGTAGCGGTTGGGCTGGAGTCGCTTCGTTGTCTTGTACACCTGGATTGATTCCTTGACGAATTGATTGGCAATGAGCAGACACATCAGCGTGCCGAGGGCGATCTCAGCGACATGCACAACGTCAAACCAGAATGATGAAGCAAATTGCATGAGGCAAAATCCGACATCGAACCTCCGAACGATAACCGCTGTGCGAGTGGAATAAGTGAGGGATATGTAGTTACGCGGTTGGCACGATGTGAAAACTATGGCGATTCAACATACCCATCGGCTGTTTCTGAGAACTGATCACGGAGTATCCAACCACGGCGACGATGGATTCTATGGCATACAACATAAGGAGGGCGACAAGGATGACCCTAGATCGCTTGCATAGTGCCCACACGCGAAGAATCATTACCACTACCATCGCGTCGATGTCATTCATTCACGGGAAACTGAAAGAATAGAAGACAAAAAACTTACAATCTGCAGCAGTAAAAAAAATGACATCAAGCCACATGTGCAGAACCATGAATGCTGTGCCTTTGAATTAACACAGCCGAGTGAGTGTGGAAAACGGTGGAAAAGTATGTATGCTTACAACTATCGGCATGCGTGATTAATCATTCGGAGACGTAGATTAGCATAGATATTGGAGGTGAACACGTACGTCTGTCCGACGGATCAGAAAATTTACACGTCACCCGCGAGTACAAGGGATGCTCACCTTTTCTGGACCAGGTAAGAAAGAGCTCCCCACTTTGATTAGGTCAGCTCGAAAAGAACTTGCTGCTCCAACTTTCGAACTCACAGACGGCACCAAATCTAGCGAATGGACGGGGGTTATTCATACATGAGTGTTCAAAGGACATAGACTTACACTACGATACACATCCCGAAGTAACGGGCCTGGAAGTAATGAAAACGATCAGGCATATGGGACATCGTAGAGATCACTGGGATACACACAATAACAAAAAACGTGGATACCCTTGTCCAGGACTGTTTCTGCAGTCATAATTAAAATGTCTGATCGACCTAATACGATAACCACCAACCCAAATGTATTCTATCTACACAAATCATCAACCAGCGGCCCTACGCAGCATATGGGTGGACATGAGACGTACCTCGTTTGAAAGGGTGAGAACTGGCGTCGAAGCTTTATCAAAAGTTGCGGAGGAATGCAAATATGCATTGCTCACCGTAATCATATCCGATGACAGTGAGCATCACGACTGGGGGCAGGGTGGCAACAGTGAAGTCGATTGATAAGAAAGCGCTCAACGACCATGACATGGACGTACGACTTGCATAATCATTTGAAGGACTGCCTGCGACTCCAGACTGCGCGGTAGCGATCATGAACTTGAGCTACAAGACGTAGCCGAAAATACGAAGAGAAAAATGAAATGAGAGACAGACGTGGGGTGTTTCACAAAAAGAACGCTCGAGATTAAGAGATGACGGATATAGGCCAATCCCATCAGACTGCGACCAGGATACCGTGGTGGCACTAACGGGAATGTGATGGGATCAATCATCATCCGTCACGGTATACGGCAAGTTGGCTGGCGAATGGCGGACCGCTAGCATTGTAGGGAAATTGTTGTGGCCAACAATGAAGTACTTTGTCATTCTTAGGGAGAGGTACTTTTTGGTGACGATGCAGTGCACATTCGTCGAAGCTGCGAGGATGTATGGGTGAAGGGATAGTCGATGTCACGTTGCTAATGTCTTGGCCGCAGTGATTACCGCCCAGCGTAATTCCACGCTAGCGGAACCATAATGCAGCACAGCATGTAATTCCCAAATTTCATTCGCTGACCACCCACTCGCGGATGCCTTGGGATTCTGCAGGAGGTACGAGTTACTACACGACATGTGCGACGGAATGGGTGCTTGGGTAACAAGTATACGACCTCGCTATTTCATGGTCACCGTGTGTTATCACGTACCCCATGGATTTCTTCCTCTTCCGTTTGTACCACTTCGTCCTGCTCAACATCCGCAAACAAGATCGTGCTTACAGCACGGTCCTGACTAGGCATTGACATCAGTCCGAACCCGATGTCAAGGTGGCTTCCCCGTCTACCCCGAAGATCGTGTGCATAGAGTCGTCGCAAGCTTAGAATAAACCGGGGAACCAGTATGACTGAAGTTGCACGCGCAAACACGGCCAGCAAGTCTACGAGTGCGAACGCAAACATCCTGTTTGAAATGATCTGAGATTAGCTTCAGGGATAAATGGGATGTGGACGTACGAAGAAAAGTACATGATGCCCTCCCTCAGTAGAACCTTCATGTAACGGTTGAATTCCAATCGCTTTGTCAGTTTGTACATTTGCAGCGATTCCCTGATGAATTGAACAGCAATGAGCAGACACATCAATGCGCCGAGAGCAATCTGAGTAGTGTCTATGATTTCAAACCAATGGGGGGAGGCTAGCCTCAAGCAAGATAAATAATCAAATGTGTGAATCATGGCTTCTACATGAGTGGTGGATATGTAAGCCATTGCGTGATGCGCACAATACAAAGTCATTTTTCACACACCTGAGCGCCCATATTGGCTGACTGTCGTGATGAAGCAACTCAGATATGCAACGATTTCAATAACGTATAATATGAGATGGACAACGAGGATGGACCTTGATCGACTGTATAGTGCCCACACGCGCAGGATCATCACCACTGCATTGAACGATGTTATTCATCTCAGTGAAAGCGAACACGAACTCCGAGCCTCACACTCTGCGGTGCCGATAAAGATGATGTCGGTCCATGCGCCAGCACAAAAAAATATGTCGCCTTAAAAGCGATCACAATCAGAGTCAATCTTGAAGAACATTGAGTAGATTTACTTACAACTACGAGCGTGTTAATTTGACCGGGAATGTCAACGATCAATATTAAGGCGTAGTGCAAACACACACGTCTACGAGTGTTATATTTGTAAGTACATCCGTCGACGACGGGTTGCACGAGAAATCACCATTAGTGGGTGCGGAAGGAAAGACCACCCATCTTCAACCAAGCTGGGTCAGCTCAAGAAAGGAGGAAGACTAAGGTTGGGACGCACAAAGAGAATAAACTCTGGGAAGCATGTCAGGAATCATCCAGTATGCACATCACAGTAGCACACAAACATACATCAAACAACACAGGCCGCAGTACCGAGCCTGGCGGTTGGGAATAGTCAATCTTAGTGCAACACAATGGCAGCCAGAAGCACACACCATGATGAACAATGTAGATACCCGTGTCCAGGGCCTAATCTATAACCATAGTGATTGAGTTTATAACGAGCCTGGAAGGGAGGCCGCTGACCCAGATATATTCGATCTGCAAATTTGTCAGTAGTGAAAGGGGTAGGTCGTGGTTGGACGCGAGACATACTTCATCTAAAAATGTGAGAGCTAGCGTCGAGGTTTGTCGAACGGTTAGGATAGACATGCAGAACATGCATGACTTACCGTAATCATACACGACGGCAGCGAGGATCACGACTAGAGAGAACAATGATATGAACGAAGGGAAAGCGCCAACAAGGCGAGGGGACGTGCGAGTGATGTAAACAGTTAGCGGAATGTTCGTGGTCAGAGTGGAGGCCATGAACCCAGCATCCGGAGGGCATGGAGAGTGTGACCAAGCGCCGGAGTGCAAAATTTATAAGCAGACAGACCTTGAAGTCAAGAGGTCACACACGGTGATATCGTGACCAAGCAAACACTAATATTAGTAGGGAATCATGCAAGGCACAGATCAAATTTACCCTCTGGCGAGCACCATGAACATCGTGATGTGCGAATTTGAAGCTTGATTGCTCATCGACAGCATTCCAGCCAAGCACGGAAAAATTGGACTGAGCTTGCCAGTAGACGACAGGTGAGGTATGATTGAAAAGCCTGCTACTCCCTGTAGTAGAGGCTTATCAACCCACTTGATCGTCCGTCTGACGCCCCTCTCCGAGGATCAGGGCCGGGCGGCAGAGCGCGACGAAGCGATGCCTACAGTACGATCAGCGGTGAGCGAGGAGACGGGTGGGCGTGCGGTTTCGGGCCTGCGAAAGCTCTCATCAGGGGGCTACCGCTACCCCGACCGTCATCCTTCCCGGTCCGTTTAGGGGGGATGGCGCGAGGAGGCTTCTGCGCGGTGGGGCGAGCACCAGATAGTACACCCCGTGGACGGGCATCTCCCAGAGGCACTGCGGGCGCCATGGGACCTTTCGGCCTCCACGACGCACTTCTTCGGTCCCTTGCGGTTCTCCCGCGGCGGCGGATTTCTGCTCGCCATGTGCAGAGACATTCGACGAGCAACACAGAGGCCACTCAGACGTGACATGTGACGCATTACATAAGTTGCCCTGGGCGGTAGACTATGAGCTCGAGAGACAAGTACTTGGGAGACATCGTAGGTGACCATGATCCTATTGCCATTAGATATCACCACCAACCCCATGGACTTCGCTCTCTGCCCTCTCCTCCCGATCACTGTTGACAAATAAGATCATGCTCGTCGTGGGGCCCTGGCCAGACATTGATGCCAGACCGAACGCGATGTCGAGGCTGAGGTCGCTCCCACGTCTGCTCTGAACGTCACGCGCATAAAGTCGGCGCAAGTTCAGAATGAATCGGGGGGCGAGCACAACTGCAGGTGCACATGCGAACACGGCCAATGCTTCCGACCATTCATTCATCGGAAGGTTCTCCATCCCTGCCAGCAAGTCTAAGAGTGCAAACGCAAACATGCTGTTGGGAACGAGCCAGTATCGGCTTCAGCGAATGGACCATGAAATGCAAGGGGTGATGCAACATGGACGTACGCAAAAAAGTACATGACGCCTTCCCTCAGTAGGACACTCATGTAACAGTTGAATTCCAAGCGTTTCGTTACTTTGTACATCTGCAGTGACTCCCTGGCGAATTGAACTGCGATAAGCAGTGACATCAAGGCACCAAGAGCAATCTGTGCCGTGTCTATAATTCCGAACCAAAAGGAGGGAACCAGTTTCAGGCAAGACACATAATCAAACACTTGGATCGTAGCCTCTGCATGGATGTGGGATGTGTAATCCGTTGTGAAGTCTGGATGATGCGACGGACCTGGAAGTTTGTGCCAGACAATGACCGAAACGCAGGCAGCCACGTATGCGACAACTTCAATAATGTACAGTATGAGAAGGGTGCCGAGGACGAGTCTCGATCGACCATACAGTGCCCAAACACGCAGGATCATCGCTACTGGATCGAATGATGTTATCCAGCTTTGTGGGAGTCAACATAGAGACTCACACTCTGCAGCGCCAATAAAAATAATGGCACACCATACACCACCATAGAAATACATGCTACCTTGAAAGCGACCGTAATCAGAGCCAACATTAAAAACATTGAATGTATGTACCCACAGCTACTCGGCGTGATTATTGAATTTGGAATGTCATCGATCAGCGTGAAGACAAGGGTCAAATACGTACGTCTACCAGTAGCATAATTCATAAGTGCATGTGCCGGTCATAAACGGTACAAGAAATCACCGTTAGAGGATTAGGAAGGAAGGATCTTCCGTCTTTTATTAGGCTTGGTCAGCCCGGCAAACCCGAGAGATCGAGTTTTGGACATACAAAGGGCAAACATCCTAGTAAGCTGATCAGAGAGGATTTGATATATCGCAAAGTTCGTGGAAATACACAATATACCATGGGCCCAAATGACGAACCTGGAAGTGGGCAGCAATCCATCATTTGAGCAAGTGTAACGTTGTGAGCGTTGGAACACGCACAAGGACAAACAACGTAGATACACATGTCCAGGGCTTGGTCTGTATCGCTCAGTTGAACATACAATATAACGAACCGAGAAGACCCAGGATGTCTACTGACCCAAATGTATTCTATCTGCAAATCCGTCAACGATAGAGGCCATAGGTAATGCATGAGTGAGCAGGAACTCTACCTCATCCCGAAGTGTGAGAACTAATGCCAAGAACCGTCACATAGCATGAATAGATGTATGGAAGCAGGTATTACTCACTGTAGTCATACACGACGGCAGTAACGACCGCAACTAGCAAGAAGTTGATAGAACAGAAGCATTAGTGAGGCAAGGGAGTAGCGTACGAGTGACGTAGACATTTGGTGGAATGCTTGTAATCGTAGCTTGCAGGGTGGAAGCCATGAAGTCAATATCCGAAGTACGCCAGAAATAGTAGAACCCGTGAGGGTTCTGCAAGTGGTATTCACAGACAAACTACGAGTCACAGAGGGTGCGCATATAAGCCAATGCCAGCTGGAAATTATGCGAGCACTGGAAGGATCCTGTAGTGTTACTAATAATCAGCGCCATTCAAGAGCATCACATCGCCCTCATCGTACGGTAGTAATAGACAGCTAGTAACACACGAACCATTACGCATTCTCCGTTATCTTCCATTGCAGGTGAATGGATCGTACTTGACCGACGTGGAGACAGTTCTCGATGAAATACCTACCTACATCATACTAGTACCAATCATAGCTCCTGGGCCGTTGACGGGTTCGGCTGTATACAATCACCAAACTCACAATACGGGCCAGTGTGTAGTGAACCGGGGATTGGCTTTCGAGAGTTGGCAATGTGGTGAGGCAGGGTAGTATACGGCAGAGGCGGCAACCATTAATGAGCTTGCCATCACAGCGGGCGCTATGCTTGGCGCCACTTCAGCCCATCTCTGCACTATACGATCAAAGCTGTTGCGTGAGGCTGTGGGCTAAACTATAAATGATACAGTTCAAGCACGAACCAGTGTTCAATTCTCGCGAAATCGGCCCTGGCCAAGTATCAAATGGTTGGCAAGCATCGCTAGACTAGCGATGGCACGATGGGTAAGTCGGACGAAGATTATACTTGCGAAGGAAACGTAGATGCGGTAAGGCAACCCGACCTGTGACCGATTAGCCCACAAAGGCACAGTGCTCTGAGCCAGTCCACACACCAAACTTTTTTTTCGTGCTGATGAGATATCCATTTGTGTTGCTGAGTATTTTTGCTGCGCCTGTTGAAATCATCCAGTATTAGGCATGCAAACACGTCAACATGATTAAATGGGCCGGAGGGCATGGAAACGGAGCTGATGAGGCACAAGATGAATTGCAATTGAAGACTGCATCCACGAAGAAGCTGCCACATCATTCGTAATATGAAATAAGCAGATCTCACGGGACGATGTGTATGGACACCCCATCATCTGGAGGGGATAGGTGTCAATCCCGCTAGTTGCGAGGCCTAGGCATTGTAGAATGAGAAGACGTACACCAAGTGAATCATGACTGTAGGTGCCGGGCTCTCCGACCCACGAGCCCAGCGTGAGTCCAGTTGAACGCATATGGGCCTGGTACCGCTGGCACAGTGGTAGAGCAACACACGCAGACAGGGATATCGACGCAAAAACACCTGCACGTAAACCGCAAGCTTGCAGCCAGGTCAATCCTCGTCACTACGTGCATGGAAAAGACCGTATGATCGCATATATCTTGAACCACAGTACAAACGGGGCAAAGGATCTGAACAACGGATCTGACCGGAGAAACAGATAAATAAAACAGCGTTCAGATGAGCTAGGTGACAACGTCGTACCAATGCTCGAGCTCCGCATTCCATCATTCAGACACTGTCTAGCATCAGCATATCGATCCCGTCACGTAGATCTAGGCGGAGTCGTTGCAAACACTGGGTTCCGAATAATCGCTGTAGTACACGACTGAGCGGTGAACTGAATGCGAGCAGTGTGTTGCACTGGATCGTCTCGGGGAACAGTATGGACCGGGTCATGTCGCTGGATGACCGGCAACGAGCACCGGAGCCTGAATTGGACTGGCGGCGTCCCAAACTTGGCCCATCGGTGAGCGCTGTCTACCATCTCGCTGAGACTCGACCTGACGCAGAGCGTACCCGATGGTCTTACATAGGAGCCAAAACACTCACCAACCCACCTCACCGTGACAAGCACTCCAGGTCATTGGCATCACGAAAAGAGAAAGGGAGGAGTACTACACCGCCCATCATACAGACCGTGACTGCGGTCGTAGAACATGGAAACCAGCGCGGTGTGTGAGGCTCATAGTGATCGCATCGTCGGGTGAGCTTACGCAGACTGTCTTACCAGGCACGGGGACCCAATGTTTGGAGCTACGATTAGTGAGGTCTCTCCATGGATGAACGTCAACCTTATTATCAAGTCCTGGGGGGACCGGGATGGCCCCGTAAATCAGTGCGGGCTACATTGGTAGGCCCAGAGCCCCGGCAGAAGGGACAGGTGATGTTACTCTGACTTTTTGTGCGCCTGCAGGGACAGTACCGTGCCACCCGGAAGTCGCAAGCATCTCGGAAAGCATGCGTTGGTGTTACACAACTACTTCCCTTGAGGGAATCGGGTTGTCGTTGGCGCTGACGTTCTGGGTCGTTTCAGCGAGAGTATATCACTGATCTGCCTCGGATGGTGGCAGTGTAGGACTACTAGAACACGGTATGTGTAGGTAGACAAGGAACGACGATGACTTGGCACTGCACACCTCTTCACCATTAGGACTGCCAAAAGTATATAGGCAAGAACTTTGCTTGTTGTACACCAACCCATCCAGCCTACGCGGGAGCGCCAGAATTTCTCTACTCCCCATGGCCATGCCTCTGCTTCCCAATGGCCAATACAGAATCACTAACACCCAATACCCCAAGATTTCTGTGACCCTCAACTTTGGTAGTGCGCTGGGGACGATCATCATCTTCACAACTTATGACAGCGACCTCCAGCAGGTTGTACCGACAGTTTGCAGTTACGAGGATCACTCACTGGTTTGGTAGTGGAACCTGACGAACCTTCCTACTGGCGATCAGATCATCCTCGAGAGCGTCTGTGCCCCTGGAAGCTTTGTGAATACGAACGGTTGGATTGCTGTGCGTTCACTTGGAGGAGGAGACTGCAGAACTCGCAGCTGACTAGGACCGATCTGGGTTGCCCCGCAGGGAGCAGGGCTGAACGGCTCTCCAAGTGCATCCTTCTGGGCGCTTCAGGCTGTTCCTGGTGGCGTCGACAGATTCAAGTGCGTTCTGTGTTCGCTTTCCAGTCCTTTACTTAACATGACCTTCCTTTCCCTTACGTATTTAGCATCACGACCACCGATGGCAAGTTTGCCTGGTTCGTCGACGATGGCACCAAAAATACGCCAGTAATATATTCTCGCTATGCTTGTGTAGGCAGTCCTCTCACCTGTATCCGCAATAGATTTCTCTTCAACCTCTTCTCGCTGATCTGGGCAAGGCCGCAGAATGGAACTTCACCGTTGTCTAAGCGCCGGCCTACTCGCTACTGTGAGTTGTTGATCATTTAAACCTAGTTTTCCTGGCCGCAAGATTTAAATTTCAAAGGAAAGAAGAACTGGAAAGGTAAGAAATCCAAAAGAGGCATGGACGCGGAGTACATCAAGTGGAGTCATCGTTTCGTGACAAGTATCTGAATGAAACTTTATTGTGTCTTTGTGTCTGCTAACCGAGGACCGGGGGAAAACAAGTTGCTGCGGATGCTGATCTCAGTGGGGAATGAATCACGGACTGAGGCGATCAGCCGAGGGTTTATCCACAGCAAGTCCGAGTCCAGTGTACCAGATGCTGAGTTGGCCCTGAAGGGCACCGATCCCAACTCGTGATGGGAAGTGGGCCAACTGCAAGCAGGGAGCAGAATTGGCATGATGAGTTGTCTAAAATGGGTAATATATCAAGACAGGACCAAAAAATCCAATATAAGCACGTCCGTCCGCCTGCCCAGTAGGCACTCTCAGGCTCGTCAGGATATCGCAAAAATTGCGGGAGCATAACATGACTAAACATGGCACGTCGCTGCCGGCAAACCCAAACAGGAAGTTATTATATGATACCGAGAGCACTATAACGACATGGCGTTATGTTTTACGGCGCATCACCGCTCGTCGCCGATGTGGTGGAGGACGTGGGTGCGCTGCGTTCGCCGTCCTCCTCTTTTTGTGTTGGTGGTGGCCGCGCCGCTCTTGACCTCCTCGCCCTTGTCATCGTGCCATCGGGGGTGGCCGCGTGCTGTGTGCTAGCGCAATGGTGGTTGTGGGTACACCGTTGCACGGCCCTCACCTCCTCCATGTTGGTGGTGGGCGCCGTTGCGCTGCGCTCGCGCCCGTCATCGCCTGGCGGCGGTGGTGTGCCGCCGTGTCCCCTTCACCTTTGTTGTTGTCGTTGGTCCGTGCCGCCATCGCCCTCGTGGTGTTGCTCCGGGTGGGCGCCATTGAGCTAAAATCTTGTTTCTGCAGTGAATATCAATTGTAAGTTGGTCATGTCATGCGCTCGATGAGATATAAACGGACGTGCTGAGTGCCCGTCCTGACCCGATTAGAGAGTTCTGACAGGCGCTACTTAGGGACTCAATCACAAGTTCCGTCCGTTAATAAGACACAATCTCCCGAGCCTTTGTAAGTGCCAGAGTTACACTATTCAATCAAAAAGTTGATGGAAGTTGCTGGTTAGATACTACAGAGTCCCGTCCTTGATCCTGGTTACTTTTTAGGATCCGTTATGGTAGTAGCATGATGCGGGTCAAAGATAAACTTTAAGTTTGAACTTGAAAATTTGATCATACGAGCCGACAAAAGGGTCTGCACGGCCATATGCATATTATGGAATGAAAGCTTTACATTTCGGGTCTCATGTTTGAGTCATGGGATTGTTGCACACTCATTTTTAACCCACGATGAGTGTCCAGCTGGCAGAGCTACCAGTAAACTTCTGCGGTGTCGCTTGCCTCGTTGTTTCCACCATCGTCGCCGCCAAACTATTCCAGCGGTCCAAGGTGAGTGCGACCGCCAAAAATCTGTGTACTTCACTTGATCCACCGTACTTTTAACAGGTTAATAGATTCCCCGCTGCAGGTTCAAACAGTTGGCTTGGTTCCTGGTGGGCTGGATTAAGGTCCCTCACGGACGCCCAGAGTCTTATACAGGCAGCCTACAACCAGGCGAGTCCTGCACAGATTCAGAACAGCGTCTGGTCCTAACGTCTGATTATCTAGCACAACCCTGCGCCGTTCAGGTTCGCAGAATCCTTCTTCTGGACAGTCGTTCTAAGCGACCGCAAACACGTGGAGGAACTGGCGAGAGCGTCCGACCAAGACTTTTCTTTTCAAGAAGCGGTTCATGCTGTAAGCCACGTTTCCATACTGTCTGTAATCAGATTGATATGGAGTTCGATCCACAGCGACTCCAGACCAAGTACACCCTCGGTTACGATGTTGTTCACAATCCCTATCACGTTGGAATCTTGCGTTCCCACCTAACTCGAAATCTTGAGCTTCTGTACCCTGATGTCATAGACGAGATTACAACCTCCTTCGATGACTTGCTGAACCTCAGCGGAAACGGTGCGGGTTCTGATTTGGTGGCTGTATGCTGTATGTTGATGTGGGAACATTCAGAATGGAAGAGTGTGCCTGCACTGGATCTCATGGATGGGATCATCTGCAGAGCGAGCAACAGAGTGTTTGTGGGTCTCCCATTGTGTAAGCCCGCCAGCTTACTGTTGCTCCGTCTTTTCTCACCTAGCTTGCTTCAGGCCGCGACCCCGACTGGCTAGATCTCATGTCCCAATTTACCATGCATGTCATCCGTGGTGGCATCATAGTCGGGCTCTTCCCTGTGCTCTTGAGACCGTAAGTCGACGTCACCCAGGCGCGAGGTGTGACTCTAAACGACATGTTCGGTAGATTGGCTGTTCGTTTCTTGACTAACATTCCGCAGAGCCGCGCACGTGGCTTGCGACTCCTCAGGCCAGTAATTGAAGAGCGGCGCAAACATATGGACGAGTACGGGAAGAATTGGGATGATAGGCCGGTTCGTCGACTTCTTTATTGATGGGGAAAGAGCCTCATTATGTCCTCCGGCAGGACGACTTTCTAACCTGGCTGATGGATGAAGCAGAGGGTCCAGAGCGGACCACGGAGCGTTTGACTAGACGCATGCTGTTTGCTAATTTCGCAGCAATAAAGGTGAGTATGGGACGCGAGTGCTTTTGCAATAGACGCTTAGCTCTTCCTTTTTTGTCGTAGTCACCCGCCAACGTACGTTGGAAGAATTCTTTGTAATAACCCGATCCCTAAGATTAACATATCCCGTATGATCACAGGCCATCACACATGCCCTCTTTTACCTCGCGGCAAATCCTCAATACGCCCAACCACTCCGTGAGGAGGTTGAAGGCATCATCAAGAATGATGGATGGACCAGGAACGCGTTGAGCAAGATGCGTAAAGTCGATAGCTTCATCAAGGAGTGCATGCGCGTGGAAGGATTTACTCTCAGTGATTGTGCTCCTCTGTTCATTCGTCCGGCTTTGTGCTGACTAATATGATACGTTTAGTATCTTTGCCGCGTATGGCGCTAAGAGACTTTACATTCTCGGACGGAACTTTGATCCCAAAGGGAACAGTGGTCGCCGTCGCCTCCCAATGTCTGCACCATGACGAAAGAAACTACTCGAATCCTGACACATTCGAACCATTCCGATTTGCAGATTTGCACGAGGAGGAAGGGAAGGGTGAGACGTACCAGCTCGCGTCGGCCACTACCAATTATCTACCTTTTGGACTCGGTAAACATGCATGGTGCATCCCTTTTCTTACCTCCTTACTTCGATCTACTGACACATTTTGTCAGCGTGGGACGCTTCTTTGCAGCAGCCGAGATGAAATTCATCCTGGCTCATGTTGTCGTGACATACGACGTGAGATTGGAGGATAACAAGACCCGTCCGCGTACCTTGAACATGGCAACGTTTGTAGGAGCCGATCCTCACGCCAAAGTCGTGTTTAGGAACAGGGTCTAGTGATTTGGCTATCGTTTTTCGTGCCCATGTACGGCCTCTGCCTTCTGTACGTAGCCATGTACCTCGACTCATAGCGAAGTGCTTTCGAGCATGTTTATTTTCACACATGAGTGACGTGACCAGTCTACATTTCGATCGACTTTGCAGCCTCTTGGTCGGAGAGGTCGTGCGAGCCCTTGCAATCAGTGTGACCACTGATCTCAGCGATGAGACATGTATCGACACAAACTACGTCGCCCACTGAAAAAAAATGCGACCGGGTGATCAATAGCACGACAGGGCATTGATTCAGAGCATCAGCATTGAAATCAAAATTGCTAGATCGCGCCGCAGTTGGGCGTCTCCGCGACGAGTTCAGAAAGACGATGGTGGCCATATGCTCAGCGCCTCCCTTGCACTAGATCAAATGCCTCCTGAACTTTTTGGAATTCGGAAAACTCTTCCGAAGTATGAGCATGAGCATGAAGACCGTTCGTCGTTTCGGTTCGTAACTTTCGTTGCTTTTCGTATTTCACATTTTTTTCCTGGTTCCCGCGGTTCGGCTTGGTGAATCGCTGCTTCTGAATGATGTGGATGTACAGACACGAGGCAAGTCCGCCTGCGTCACTCCATCACTAGACGGAGGGTGTCTGTACCCCAATCATCTACCCTGGAGACGAGATGAAGGAAGAATAACGTTGGTGTTCAATACACATCTATTCTTATCACACGGGCATTCCAAGAGGCCGCGAGAAGTTTTCATGGGTGCGCGCATGGGACCAACATTTGTGGCGTAGCGTGTTCACTCAAAGTGCTCCAACGGCCATATTCGGGGTGATAAGGCATCCTAACCGTTTCTCGATTCGGTGCCTGGCCAGAGCGCTCTGGGATCAACCAGTCATATTGATTCGTACGTTCATTTTGACTGTTGACGCGGTGGTCCGGGTACAAACTCACACAGCTTCCATTGTGTAATGGAAAGGTGTGTTGGGTGCCGCTCAGCACAGCGACCGCCGTAACGGCGAACTATCTGATGGCTGCTACCCCCCACTATGCTATCCAGCCTCCGAGGGCTCATCACTTTCTCCGCTCACCGCTCATCCGGGATCGGCAGTCCACCTCTTCCGGTCCACTGTGAGTTTCGTCTCTCAGTGTAAGACCGTTGGGTTGAACAGTGGCTCAAGAGCCGTATGACGCCGTCCTGGTATATATTTACATCGTTGATGACTATCTCCGCATTATGCAGACAAATTTATTGTTCTATTGCAGGACGAGTGCATGTGGTCAGGATGCCACTGGCTGTGTCATTTGCTAATGCACCCGATTACCAAGACATCAACGTTGCAACCGCCAGGATCTCATCAGCGTCTTACATAACTCTTGCCCAGCGTTGACTTGTGTGTCCAGTCTGGGAATGCTACCTCTGAGCGCATTGTGGGTTTGACTGTATCGACAAGCTTCGGATATCCAGCTCATGGCTTCAACCCCACAGCTTATGACTATGAGCATCCCGTTTAATGTTTATGTCACTCGTATGCTGCTCCTTCGCCTTGCCGGTGCCTCCCTGAGTCCTCTTCACTGATTCCTTGCTAGTCGTGACCATTGCTACTGTCGCATACGATTACAGTAAGGAATACTCGCCTCCTTTTACATATCGTGACATGACAGCGTTTGACATTAGTTCTCACATTCCCAGATGAGGTAGAGCTCTTGTCCGCTCACATATGTCCTGTGGTTTCTATTACTGACCGTTTTGCAGATAGAATATGTCTGGGTTAGTGGACTCTTTCGGGTTGTTACACACTCAATTCGAATGGCTACAGACCAAGCCCTGGACCCGGGTATCTACCTTGTTTGTCATGGCGCGTATTTCAGTCCTCACGATGTCGTACTCGGACCAATTGTTGATTGCTGTCAACTTCCAGGCTCGTGATTCCGGCCTGTGCTTCTTAATGTATTTGCGACCATACTGAGCCGCATATCAAACGACTGCTGATCGTCTTACCAGAATTCATGCCCCCTGTATGTCCAGCCCTGGACATTTCAGCTCCTGTTATGCTGACCCAGCTCAATATCAGATGAGAGGTCTTTTCTTTTTTACCCTTTAACGGTGATCTCTTGTACCACTCACGGTCAGTATGTGCGCTTACAACTTATGCGGCCCGTAGTCGTATGTATTTGAACCTCATCTTTACGCTGATCAATGACGTTCCCGATTAAATAATTGCGCCAAATAGCTGTGAGTACATCTGTTCAACTTCCTGATGCTATCATTGATTACGGTCACTTGAAAGGCAATGTATATTTCCTTGGTGGCGCATGGTGTGCTATCATTTTCGTCAGTGCCGCAGAGTGTGAGAGCCCACAATGTTTTCTTCCGCTTGGGTTGATGACGTCGTTTGGTGTAGTGGCGATGATCCTGCGCGTGCGGGCACTGTACGGCGGATCGAGGGTCGTCGTCGGCGTCCTTCTCACGCTATACATCATCGAAGTCTTTGCATATGTAGTTTCCTTGATCTGGTTCACCATTCGGTACAAGTCCCAGGTGTGTCATATTGTGCAGGCTGCGTGATGACTTAAAAACCCTCGATTGAATCAGAGGTTGGTATAGGCGCTGGCGTTGCAGTGTTCGATTTTTTGTCGTGCTTGCAGCTGGTTCCCTCCGTTTGGTTCGAAATCATAGACACCGCCCAGATGGCTCTCGGTGGATTAATGTGTTTGCTCTTCGCTGTCCATTTCATCAGGGAGTCGCTGCACATGTACAGAACGACAAAGCGATTGGAATTGAACCGTTATATTAGCCTCTTGCTGAGGGAAGGCATGATGCACTTTATCTCGTATGCCCACGCCTCGTTGTTCTCTCTTCCCCACGAAGCTGACTACGATCTATTTCGAAATAGGACACTCTTGTTTGCGCTCGTGGACCTACTAGCGGTGACAGCAAATATTCCGGCCAGCAAATGGTCGGAAGCGCTGGCGGCGCTCGCAGATGCACCCGTGGTCATGCTCGCTCGGACACAAGATTGGCTGACAGTCATTTCGCCTGTTTCTCTCGGTGCGTCACCAGTCCGGCGACCATGCATGCTTATGTTATTTGCCAAAAGAACTTGGTAATATATCCAGTGTAATCCTGTCAGTTGCATCGTTGTCGCGGGACCTCCCAAGGTGCCATGTTCCTTACAGGTGTAAGCATGCACTACGATTCTTTTCGCAGGTGGATGCTAATGAGAATATCTTCCGTACAGTGCGTGGGCAGAGCCTTAAGTCCGGCATGATACATGACACAGGAGCTGTGCACCGGGGATTCTGTGCTCAGCCTTTTCCTGTCACTCGAGTGCGTTTTCCATACCAAATCTTATCCGGATCCAAGGGTACAATAACCCCCATGACCCTCGTCTAGTTTCTATTCAGAAATAGGATGCTCTATGAAAAACAGATGGATAACGCGACACACTCATCAAAATTACGCATCACCTCCGGCGACATGGCTTTTCTGCCTCCCCATCTGCAAGCCCTCACCCTATCCTGCTCCCCTCGTCTTGCCGAACATCCAGGAATATAACTGCAACAGCATCGTTAGCCATGGTTGGTGTTGACCCGAATGCTGTATCGATATCTCCTCTATTTCTGCCCCGAAGACCGTCCGCATAGAGTTCCCGGAGGTTCAGGATGAACCGTGGGACGAGCGTGAATGGAGGTAGAAATGTCGCTATTGCGTGCAGGATTAACTGCCATCCATGCGAAATGTTGATATGGTTGGATAGGATGTCAAAGATCGCAAACGCCAGGATGCTATAATAGTGATTCCCTGTCAGCCTGACAAGACAGAAGATGCGTCCGGAAGGAGGGACAAAACCCGGACGTACGCAAAAAAGTATATCAAGCATTCCCTCGCAAGGTGGACCATGTAACGATTCAGTTGACACCGCTTCGTCACCTTGTACATCTGAATCGATTCCCTGACGAATTGGATGACGACGATGAGACAAATTGATGTGCCAAAGGCGATCTGTGCGGCATGTATAACGTCGAACCAGAAGGGGGAAGTAAATTGCACGTTGCAAAATCCCGAACCAAACTCCCGAATCGCGACCGCTGTACGAGCGAAATAAGGGACATGCAGTCATGCAGTTTGGGTGATGTGGAAACCACAGCAGTCTGACATACCCATGGGCTCTTTCTGAGAACTGACCACACTATACCCAACTACGGCGAGGATGGATTCGATGGTGTACAACGTGAGGAGGATGACAAGGACGACCTTCGATCGATTACTCAAACCCCACACGCGAAGGATCATCACCACTGCCATCGTGTCATCCATCCGGGAACTGAAACAATGAAAATAAAAGATCTCACAATCTGCAGCACTGAAAAATATGACATTAAGCCACATGTACGAAATCATGAGCGCTGCGCCTTTGAAGTGACGCAATAGAGTGAGCATTGGAAACAGTGTAAAAAATATGCATGCTTACAACTGTCGCCGTATGTGATCAATCATTTTGGAGACGTAGAGCAGTTTAGATTGGGGAGTAAACACGTACGTCTGTCTGGTGGTTCAGAAGCGACGTTGACCGTGAGTATAAGGGGGAGTCACATTTTCTGGACCGGGCAAGAAAGAACTCCCCACTTTCATCAGGTCGGGTCAGCTCGAACAAAACTCGTGGTTTCAAACTTTCGAACGCACAGATGGCAGCAATCCTGGCGAATGGATCATGTCCCGTTTATACGTGAGCGAGCAGGAGGAACAGACGCACACCACAATACATATCCCAGAATAACGAGCCTAGAAATCACAAAAGCGATCAGTCACATGGGATGACACCGTGGAGATCGTCGTGATACACACGATGACAAACAACGTGGATACCCGTGTCCAAGGCTGTTTCTACAGTCCTAATCAGAATGTTTGGTCGATCAACCTGATATAATTGTAACTAGCCCAAAGGTATTCTATCTACGAAATTCATCAATCACGAAGATCTTACGCATCGCGTGAGCAGATATGGGACGCACCTCGTCTGAAAATGTGAGGACTGACATGGAAGCATGATCAAAGATCGCGAAGGAACACACGTAGACATATGTTGCTTACTGTAATCATATCCGATAACAGTGAGCATCACAACTGAAGGGATGAAAACAGTGAGGTCGCCTGATCAGAAAGCGCTCGACGACTGTGACGTGGACGTACGGCTTGCATAATTGTTTGGAATACTGCCTGCAGCCCCAGTGTGCAAGGCGGCGATCATGAACCAGATCTACAAGGCGTATCCGAAAAAAAAAACGAAGCAAACGAAACTGGGGTGTGGTGTTTGACAAGAGAACACTCAAGGTCGAAGGAAGACGGATATAAGCCAACCCCGGTAGGCAAGTAAGATGGCGTGAAGGCGCTACTAGGAATGTGATGCGATCAGCCATCACTTGGCCGCCGTGTCCGGTAAGTCGGCCGGCGAGCGGAGCTCACCGGAACAGCCATCGTGGTAGGAAAATGACTATGACCAACAGTGACAATGATGACCACCTGGAGCATATTGTCATTCCTAGGGAAGCGTGCTTTCAATGTGAATGTGGTGGTCGGGCAGCATCTGTCAAAGTTGCAAAGGTGAGGAAAGGACTGCGGTGGCGTTGGCGGCGGCGCCAGGACTATACCAGGCGGCATCGCCTTGGCGGAAAGCGTACCTTGGCCGCAATTACTGCCCAGTATAGTCCTATCGAGTCATGCGCACCACATGCATCCAGCGTGCAAGTTTTTGAAATCATCATAACTGGACGCCAAAGTACTCGAGCTCCCAACTCAAGGGGTGCCTCCAGGGAGAGATCGCCAACGGTGATGATCCTGACAATGTAGCACCAAAGTGAGCAATACTCTCACACTGTAATGAGCAAGCGAACGCCAAAGAGTTGGAGCTTGTACTGTTATATGTGAGACGTGACCCCAAAAGGTATAACAAGCTGATGAAGGTTCTGTGTCTCTTCGGAAAATCCCGTCCCAGGGATGGCACCCCTCACATGAACCATATGGCAACGAAAAAGTGCGACGGTAGATCTCGAAAGGGTTTTTGGCGCCAGAGTGGCCCGGTGGTCTGACCAACGGGTGCCTCCCCATAGCATCACCCCGCGCTACCCACACTGTGACCAATCCGCCCGGGGTCGTGTCATCTCCCCTTGGTTCTAGTGTCCTGGCAGACCAATCGGAGCCCACCGCACGCGGTCTCTGTGGTCCGAGACCTAAATGGCCCACTCTCTGCGGCGGTTGGGGCAGCGGTGAAGCATCCCGTCGCGAGTTCGAAACCGTCTGTCGCCGTTCCTTCCAGTGGCTATTGTCGGGACCGTACAGGCACGCCGCACTGCCTGGCCCGACCCCCGTCTTCGGAGAGGGGCGTCCGACGGTAGGACATTAACGCATCCGCAGCCCGAGATGTCACTTCCTGCACACAGATCCAGGACCATGGCCTTCGGTCATGGTCCGCCGGTGTTGCGCCTATGCACAGCAACTGATGACACCTTCCTTGATAGTCTCTATGAAAAATCGAGGGTCAAGTCGGTTTGCAAAGTTCCGGTCGTCACACGAGGCCCGCCTTTCCGCTATGAGGACGGTCCGGTGGAAGAGAGGACCCGGGAGACACTCCTGAGGACAACGCTCAAGACCTCCCACGTCCTAAGGTCGCGCTACATTAGGAAAACTCTGTGCTTTTTGACAACTGTCTTCCCAGCTGTGAAATTGACGACTTGGAACACTAGCGCTTCAGCTGCACACTGTATTTATCTTAATGACGTGCTAGCACCGTCATTGCTAGCTCTTCAGCCCAAATTTCCCCCTTACGGCTTCGATAATTGTGCACTACTGTCATGTCATCGCATCAAAGGCACGTTTGGCAATCTTTCAAGTTTTCTCGTGCTAGCCATGTCGCACAAGCACCCGTCAGCTGACCTTGTCATACATAGACGACGCGGCTGCAAGAAAACTTCCGTGACATACGTTGCAAGGATGATGCCGCTGTCCTACTTGCCTTTCGGGATTGGCTTGCATGCGCCATCCTTCCGGTAGCCAGGCGTGTGAGGACGTAAACGGCACGTACACTGCAAGGATTGTTTCGGGCGAGTATTGACTGGACCGGAGGGCGTTGCGACAGAGTGTACCGGCGTTAGATCTGGGGCATCGCAAACGAGAAAGGCGTCAAAGGGAAAGTGAACTTGGACGTCATTCGCCGTCCACAAGTGTATACACGCACCTAGCATGGTGGCTGCACATACTTCATGACCTCAATGCAGTCAGTACAAGGCCATCACAAATAACAAGCAACCATTCAACGGAGTGGACAGGAGATGTGCACCGGGAATTCTGCGCTCAGCCTTTTCTTGTCACTCGAGTATGTTTGCCACATCAGATCTTATTTGGATCCAAAGGTGCAATAACCCCCGGTGACCCTCTTCTGATTTCTTTTCATAATTCGGACGCTCCACGGAGAACAGATGGAAAACACGACACGAATTTTCTAGCTCCCCGTCTGCAAGTCCTCACCCTGTCCCGCCCCCCTCGTCCTGCCGAACACCCAGGAACATAATTGCAACACCATCGTTAGCCAATGTTGGTGTTGACCCGAATGCTATATCGATATCTCCTCCATTTCTACCCTGAGGACCGTTCGCATAGAGTTCGCGGATATTCAGGATGAACCGTGGGACGAGCGTTAATGGAGGTAGATACGTCATTATTGCGTGCAGAATTAACTGCCATCCATGCGAAATGCTGGTGTGGCGATCCAGCATGTCAAAGACTGCAAACGCCAGGACGCTATAATGGTAATGATCACAATAATGAGGGTTCCATGTCAGCTGAACCAGACGGAAGATGTATCCGGAAGGAGGGAACAAAACCAGACGTACGCAAAAAAGTAGATCAAGCATTCCCTCGCGAGGTGGACCATGTAACGATTCAGTTGACACCGCTTCGTCACTTTGTACATCTGAATCGATTCCCTGAAGAATTGGATGACGACGGTGAAACACATTGACGCGCCCAGGGCGATCTGGGCGGCGCGTATGACGTCAAACCAGAAGGGGGAAGTAAATTGCACGACGCAAAATCCAGAACTAGGCCCCCGAACCGCGACCGCTGTACGAGCGAAATAAGGGTCATGCAGTCAGGCAGTTTGGGCGATATGAAAACCACAACAGTTTAACATACCCATGGGTTCTTTCTGCGAACTGACCATACTATGGCCAACCACGGCGAAAACGGACTCGATGGTGTACAACGTGAGGAGAACGAGAAGGACGACCCTCGATCGATTACTCAAACCCCACACGCGAAGGATCATCACCACTGCCATCGTGTCATCCATCGGGGAACTGAAACAATAAAAACAAGAGATCTCACAATCTGCAGCACTGAAAAAGATGGCATTAAGCCACATGTAGGATATCATGAGTGCTGTGCCTTTGAAGTGATGCAATAGAGTGAGCATTGGAAACAGTGTAAAAAACCTGCATGCTTACAACTATCGCCGTATGTGATCAATCGCTTTTGGAGACGTAGAGCAATTCAGATATGGGGAGTAAACACGTACGTCTTTCCGATGGTTCAAAAGTGTCGTCGACCGTGAGTATAAGGGGGGGTCACCTTTTCTGGGCCGGGCAAGAAAGAACTCCCCACTTTCGTTAGGTCGGGTCAGCTCGAACAAAACTCGTGGTTTCAAACTTTCGAACGCACAGATGGCAGCAATCCTAGCGAATGGATCATGTCCCATTTATACGTGAGCGAGCAGGAGGAACAGACGCACACCACAATACATATCCCAGAATAACGGGTCTGGAAGTCACAAAAGCGATCAGTCACATGTGATGACACAGTGGAGATTGCCGTGATACACACGATGACAAACAACGTGGATACCCGTGTCCAGGGTTGTTTCTGCAGTCCTAATCAGAATGTCTGGTCGATCAACCTGATATGATTTTCACTGACCCAAAGGTATTCTATCTGCAAAATTCGCCAATCACAAAGGTCTTGTGCATCACGTGAGCACATATGAGACTTACCTCGTCTGAAAATGTGAGCACTGACATGAAAGCATTATCAAAGATCGCGAAGGGGCATACATAAAGATATGTTGCTTACTGTAATCATATCCGATGACCGTGAGCATTACAACTAAGGGGATGGCACAGTGAGGTCGCCTGGCCAGAAAGCGCCCGACGACTGTGATGTGGACGTACGGCTTGCATAATCGTTTGGAATACTGCCTGCAGCCCCATAGTGAGACGTGGCGATCATGAGCCAGCTCTACAATGTGCCCGAAAAAAAATAGAGCAAACGAAGCGGGGGTGTGTTGTTTGACAAGAGAACACTCAAGGTCGAAGGAAGACGGATATAAGCCAACCCCGGTAGGCTGGCAAGGTGGCGTGAAGGCGGTACTGGGAATGTGATGGGATCAGCCATCACTTGGCCGGCGTATCCGGTAAGAAATCGGCCGGCGAGTGGCGCTCGTTGTAATAGCCATCGGCCCATCGTGGTAGGAAAATGACTAGGACTAACTGTGATAATGATGACTACCTAGAGTATATTGTCATTCCTAGGGAAGCATGCTTTCGACGTAAATGTGGTGGTCGTGCACCATCTGTCGAAGCTGCAAAGGTGAGGGAGGGACTGCGGTGGCGGTGGCACTATACCAGGTGGCAGCGCCTTAGGGGCAAGCGTACATTGGCTGTAACCACATGTAGTCTTATTTAGTCGTGCACATGACATGCACCCAGCGTGCAAGCTTCGCGATTATCATAACTAGACGCCAAAATACTCGAGCTCCCAACTACGGGGTGCATCTATGGAAAGACCGCCAATGATGGTGGTTGGCGACTGCCGCTGTAACACTTACCCTAGCCTGATCCGTTGTCTCTGCTGCGACCCAGCTGTGCCCCGTCATTCGGCATCCGCACTATCGCTGTCTGCCTTTGAGTAGCGTTGCTAACGAGGAATCCCTGAATGCCGTCGAACGTCAAAGCCCATGTGTGACCTTGTTTCGTCCCCCTCCGACGCCACTTCGGGTCCCGGGATCATATGGGTGATTCTCGACGTACTAGACGGCAGAAACCTAACTGAATGCACTCCAGAGTTTCTCCACAAATGATACATCCTTGCGTCCGAGGCTCGACTGACATTCAAGTCATAATGGCGAACTTGGACTTAGTTAGGGAACGACCTGCTTGGGCACCAGCCGTTGACCGCTTTGCACACTGCCCCAGTTTCGAAAGAGTATCGGTCGACACAAACACCATAGAAGAGCACAACCCCCCGCCAAGTCGGGCGGGGACCAAAAAGGGAGACAACGCAGAAAATTTAGACGCCGGAGCGGGCTTCCCTACTGATTTCATTTGGATGTGAACACGCCCGTAAAGTGTACATTCGGGTACAGCGCGGGAAACGTATGATCGCCCCGCGTGCTCGAAGAATATCTTAGCACATCGAGGGAGCGCACTCGTTCGGGAGATTTGAAAGGGATCACAGACATTATTAGCCTCTGACTTTTGCAGTGACCTCTTGTCCGTGTCAAACGTCGACTGGCCTTACAGATGCGTCACGAGATGCTTAGCCAGATATGCATCATGTGATGACCGTCACATCAGTGCGAATGATGGGGTGGTAGGCCACATCAAGTGGACTCGGCCAATCACATGCATTGATGATACGGCAGTGTCATTTCAGCGGGTTTTTGGTGGCCTCCACACGAATATGACTCGACCCCACCATGGAAGCATTTACGTTCATCGTGCATGTGAAATGGCCACTGCCATTCCCGAGGGAGGGGTCCATATCGTACACCGTCGGGGGTCAGTTGCCTCAGGTAAGAGGATACGACGTGACTGCGAGTGAAACGGATGCGAGCACGACAGAGCAAGACATGGTCACCCACACAATTCTCATCTTGGTAGACCCATCCAACCCGAGCGCGTTCATGCTGAACATCCCGACGGATCCGAAAAGACGGCCGAGGTCCATGTCCTTCAGTCTTCTGGGAGTTCTGATTGCGACAAATATGGGAACGATTGGAGAGGCAGTGTCATCTCCTCTTGATCTCAGGGTGGCATCGGACAGATACTAATCGACCGCAACCCGCCAGGCCCTGAGACGTTCTGCTGCGTGGTCTGAACCTAAAGTGAAAAAATAAATTGCGGCGGGGAGTCATTACCGCCGTTGGATGTCCAGAAAAGGCTAACGATCTCGTTGACGTTACACGTGTAACGTTGAGCGGCCAAGGAAGCCGCAAATGGGGTGTATGTGACCAAGGCGGGCTCGCATACATGGGCGGGCGAGCACACAGACGTGCTTCTCGCGCACAGGGATGCCGCTGTGCGGTTCCACCGCGCTACAAGATGATGCTTCGCACATGGGCGCTCAACGACGTATGATGAGACACGCACCTGAGTCGGCCGACGGGCGGAAGCATCCATTTTCCAGAGAGCGTCGGGGCTGTGAAGGTCTGTCGGCGGAGTCGCCTCGCCGCGGACGTCGTCAGAGGTTGGAAGCCGACGGGTCTAGTCGACAGAACGCGCGCCCTTGGGAACGGGGAACGGAACCTTGCAATGGCGGAGCATATGGGGTTGGAAGGGACTGGGACTGGGGGTGACTTCTCCGGAAGGCAAGCAGGGCAGCCTGGATGTCGGACAGGACTGGGGACTGACTAGGGCAACCGACGACTGCCTACGCTGGCCAGACTCCGGCCACCATACTAAGACCCCCTGCCACCGACAGCCTGCCTCCCTCGCACCGCCACAGCGTCCGTCAGCCTGTCCTGCTCCAATGCCTGTGGAAGGAAACCTCAAGCGCTGCTGGTGGAGACATGGAACGGATGGAGAAAAACAAAAGACAAACGCACACAGCCAACGCCTCGAGCTGCCTAGTCATTGATGATGCCACCATCGCTTGTCCTTGAAGGTGACTTTTCTAGCAGTGGCTGGTGACAGCTCCATACACTGCTAGTTTTCTCGGGTTAGCTGTGACGCACGAGCATCCGTCAGCTAACCTTGTCAGACAAGCGACGCAGCTGCAAGAAAATTTTCATGACGAGCATTGCAGATTTGATGCCCCTGTCCTACGTGCCTGTCGGGATTGGCTTGTACGCGCCGTCCTCCCAGCAGCCGGGCGTGTGAAGACAAAAACGGTGCGTGCGCTACGAGAATTGTTACGGGCGAGCGTCGACTGGAGATGTGAATGTAGACGACCGGAGAGCGTGGCGACAGACGATACGAGCGTTGGATCTGGGGCATCGGAAACGAGAAAAGACGTTCAAGGAAAAGGCCACGCATTACTGTCTCTTGTCTGTATGGTGTGAATGAGGTCAATTCATTTAGGCGGTGACAACTAGTATTGAACTTGGACGTCATTCACCGTCCACGAGTAATCAAGTACGTTTTGCACACTAGATATTCTACCTCCCCGCCTGCAAGTCCTCACCCTGTCCCACTTCCCTCGTTCTGTCGAACATCTAGGAATATAATTGCAACAGCATCGTTAGCCATAGTCGGTGTCGACCCGAATGCTGTATCGATATCTCCTCCATTTCTGCCCCGAAGACCGTTCGCATAGAGTTCCCGGAGGTTCAGGATGAACCGTGGGACAAGCGTGAATGGAGGTAGATACGTTGTTATTGCGTGCAGGATTAACTGCCATCCCTGCGAAATGTTGATATGGTTGGACAGGATGTTAAAGATCGCAAACGCCAGGACGCTATAACAGTGATGATCACAATAATAGCGAATCCCTGTCAGCTTAACTGGACAGAAGATGTGTCCAGAAAGAGAGGAAAAAACCCGGACGTACGCAAAAAAGTAGATCAAGCATTCCCTTGCGAGGTGGACCATGTAACGATTCAGTTGACACCGCTTCGTCACTTTGTACATCTGAATCGACTCCTTGACGAATTGGATGACGACAATGAGACACATTGACGTGCCGAGGGCGATCTGGGCGGCATGTATAACGTCAAACCAGAAGCGGGAAGTAAATTGCACCCTGCAAAATCCGGAACCAAACTCCCGAATAGCAAATGCTGTACGAGCGAAATAAGGGTCATGCAGTCATGCAGTATGGGGGGTATGAAAACCACAACAGGTTGACATACCTATACGGCCTTTCTGAGAACTGGTCATACTATAGCCAATCACGGTAAGGATGAATTGGATGGTGTATAACGTGAGGAGGGCGATAAGGACGTCCTTCGATCGATTACTCAAACCCCACACGCGAAGGATCATCACCACTGCCATCGTGTCATCCATCAGGGAACTGAAACAATAAAAATAAAAATCTCACAATCTGCAGCGCTAAAGAAAATGGCATTAAGCCACGTGTAGGAAATCAAGAGTGCCGCGCCTTTGAGGTGACGCAATAGAGTGAGCATTGGGAACAGTGTAAAAAATATGCATGCTTACAACTATCACCATGTGTGATCAATCGTTTTGGAGACATAGAGCAGTTTAGATTGGGGAGTAAACACGTACGTCTGTCCGATGGTTCAGAAGTGTCGTTGACTGTGAGTATAAGGGGAAGTCACCTTTTCTGGACCGGGCAAGAAAGAACTCCCCACTTTCATCCGGTCGGGTCAGCTCGAACAAAACTCGAGGTTTCAAGCTTTTGAACGCACAGACGGCAGCAATCCTGCCGAATGGATTAGAACCCGTTTATGCACGAGCGTGAAGGAGGAATAGACGTACACCACAATACATATCCCTGAATAACGGGTCTAGACATCACAAAAGCGATCAGTCACATGGGATGACATCGTGGAGATCGCCGTGATACACACGATAACAAATAACGTGGATACCCGTGTCCAGGGCTGTTTCTGCAGTCCTAATCAGAATATTTGGTTGATCAACCTGATATGATTGTCACTGGCCCAAAGGTATTCTATCTACAAAATTCATCAATCACAAAGATCTTAGGCATCACGTGAGCAGATGTAAGACGCACCTCGTCTGAAAATGTAAGGACTGACATAGAAGCATTATCAAAGATCGCGAAGGAACACACGTAGACATATGTTGCTTACTGTAATCATATCCGATGACAGTGAGCATCACAACTGAGGAGATGGCACAGTGAGATCGCCTGACCAGAAAGCGCCGGACGACTATGATCTGGACGTACGGCTCGCATAATTGTTTGGAAGACTGCCTGCAGCCCCAGTGTGCAAGGCGGCGATCATAAACTAGATCTACGGGACGTGTCCAAAAAAAAACGAAGCGAACGAAACGGGGGTGTGGTGTTTAACAAGAGAACGCTCAAGGTCGAAGGAAGACGGATATAAGCCAACCCCGGTAGGCTAGTAAGATGGCGTGAAGGCGCTACTGGGAATGTGATGCGATCACCCATCACTTGGCCGCCGTGTCCGGTAAGTCGGCCGGCGAGCGGAGCTCACCGCAACAACCATCCTGGTAGGAAAATGACTATGACCAACAGTGACAATGATGACCACCTTGAGTATATTGTCGTTCCTAGGTAAGCGTGCTTTCAATGTGAATGTGGTGGTCGTGCACCATCTGTCAAAGTTGCAAAGGTGAGGAAAGGACTGCGGTGGCGTTGGCGGCGGCGCCAGGACTATACCAGGCGGCATCGCCTTGGCGGAAAGCGTACCTTGGCCGCAATTACTGCCCAGTATAGTCCTATCGAGTCATGCGCACCACATGCACTCACCGTGCAAGTTTTTGAAATCATCATAACTGGACGCCAAAGTACTCGAGCTCCCAACTCAAGGGGTGCCTCCAGGGAGAGATCGCCAACGGTGATGATCCTGACAATGTAGCACCAAAGTGAGCAATACTCTCACAAGACTGTAATGAGCAAGCGAACGCCAAAGAGTTGGAGCTTGTACTGTTATATGTGAGACATGACCCCAAAAGATATAACAAGCTGATGAAGGTTCTGTGTCTCTTCGGAAAATCCCGTCCCAGGGATGGCACCCCTCACATGAACCATATGGCAACAAAAAAGTGCGACGGGAGATCCCGAAAGGGGCCCGGTGGTCTGACCAACGGGTGCCTCCCCATAGCAGCACCCCGCGCTACCCACAATCCGCCCGGGGTCGTGTCATCTCCCCTTGGTTCTAGTGTCCTGACCGACCAATCGGGGCCCACCGCACGCGGTCTCTGTGGTCCGAGACCTAAATGGCCCACTCTCTGCGTCGGTTGGGGCAGCAGTGAAGCATCCCGTCGCGAGTTCGAAACCGTCTGTCGCCGTTCCTTCCAGTGGCTATTGTCGGGAGTCGGGACCGTACAGGCACGCCGCACTGCCTGGCCCCACCCCCGTCTTGGGAGAGGGGTGTCCGACAGCGGGACATCACCGCATTGGCAGCCCGAAACGTCCCTCCTTGCACAAAGATCTAGGACCATGGCCTTCGGTCATGGTCCGCCGGAGTTGCGCCTATGCACAGTGATTGATGACCCCTTCCCTGATAGTCTCTATGAAAAATCGAGGGTCGGGTCGGTTTGCAAAGTTCCGATCGTCAAGCGAGACCTGTCTTTCCGCTAGGACGGTCTGGTGGAAGAGAACACCGGGAGACACTCCTGAGAACAACGCTCAATACCTCCCGTGTCTCAAGGCCGCGTTACATCATGCAAACTGTGCCTTTTGACAATGGTCTTCCCGACCACGACATTGACGACTCGGAATACTAGCGCTTCAACTGCACACTGAATTTATTTTAATTCCGTGCTAGCACGATCATCGCTAGCTCTTCAGTCCAGATTTCCCCCTTGCGGCTTCGATAATTGTGTACTACTGTCACGTCATCGCATCAAAGGCAGGTTTGGCAATCTTTCGAGTTTTCTCGAGTTAGCAGTGATGCACAAGCACAGACGACGTGGCTGCAAGAAAATTTTCATAACATACATTGCAGAGATGGTGCCGCTATCCTACTTGCCTTTCGGGATCGGCTTGTATGCGCCGTCCTTCCGGTAGCCAGGCGTGTGAGACGGAAACGATGCGCGCGCTACGAGAATTGTTACGGGCGAGCATTGACTGAATATGAGCGCAGACGACCAGGAGCGTGGCGACAAGATACGAGCATTGGATCTGGAGTATCGGAAGCGAGAAAGACGTCCAAGGGAAAGGCCACGCATTACCATCTTTTGTCTACATGGTGCGAGTGAGGTCAATCCATTTAGGCGGTGAACAACTATTAAACTCGGACGTCACTCGCCGTTCATGAGTGCATACACGCGCCCGGCATGGCGGATACAGACTTCATGACCCCAACGCAGCCAGTACAAGGCCGTCACAAATGAAAATAACAAGCAATCATTCAGCGGTAGTGGACAGGAGCTGCGCACCGAGAATTCTGTGCTCAACCTTTCCTGCCACTCGAGTACGTTTGCCACCAGATCCCATTTGGGCCCAAAGGTGCAACAATCCCCATGACCCTCATCTAGATTCTATTCATAAATAGGATGCTCCATAGAAAAAAGATGGATAACACGACACGCTTATCACGATTACGCATCACCTCCGGTGACACGGATTTTCTACCTCCTCGTCTGCAAGCCTTCACCCTGTCCCGCCCCCCTCGCCCTGCCGAATATCCAGGAATATGATTGGAATGGCATCATTAGCCAATGTTGGTGTTGACCCGAATGCTATATCGATATCTCCTCCATTTCTGCCCTGAGGACCGTTCGCATAGAGTTCCCGGAGGTTCAGGATAAACCGTGGGACGAGCGTGAATGGAGGTAGAAACGTCATTATTGCGTGCAGAATTAACTGCCATGCACGCGAAATGCTGACATGGCGGTCCACCATGCCAAAGATCGCAAACGACAGGACGCTATAATGGTAATAATCGCAATAATAGTGGTTCCATATCAGCTGAACCAGACTGAAGATGTATCCGGAAGGAGGGAACAAAACCAGACGTACGCAAAAAAGTAGATCAAGCATTCCCTCGCGAGGTGGACCATGTAACGATTCAGTTGGGATCGCTTTGTCACCTTGTACATCTGAATCGATTCCATGACGAATTGGATGACGACGATGAGACACATTGATGCGCCCAAGGCAATCTGGGCGGCATGTATGACGTCAAACCAGAAGGGGGAAGTAAATTGCACGACGCAAAATCCAGAACTAGGCCCCCGAACCGCGACCGCTGTATGAGCGAAATAAGGGACATGCAGTCATGCATTTGGGGCGACATGAAAACCACAACAGTTTAACATACCAATGGACTCTTTCTGAGAATTGACCATACTATAGCCAACCACAGCGAAGGTGGATTCGATGGTGTACAACGTGAGGAGGACGAGAAGGACGATCCTCGATCGATTACTCAAACCCCACACACGAAGGATCATCACCACTGCCATCGTGTCATCCATCGGGGAACTGAAACAATAAAAACAAGAGATCTCACAATCTGCAGCACTGAAAAAAATGGCATTAAGCCACATGTACGAAATCATGAGTGCTGCGCCTTTGAGGTGACGCAATAGAGTGAGCATTACAAACAGAGGAAAAAATATGCATGCTTACAGCTATCGCCGTGTGTGACCAATCGTTTTGAAGGCGTAGGGCAGTTTAGATTGGGGAGTAAACACGTACGTCTGTCCGATGGTTCAAAAGTGTCGTCGACCGTGAGTATAAGGGGAAGTCACCTTTTCTGGACCGGGCAAGAAAGAACTCCCCACTTTCATCAGGTCGGGTCAGCTCGAACAAAACTCGTGGTTTCAAGCTTTTGAACGCACAGACGGCAGCAATCCTGGAAAATGGATCAGGACCCGTTTATGCGTGAAGGAGGAACAGACGCACACCACAATACATATCCCAGAATAACGGGTCTAGGTGACAAAAACGATCAGTCACATGGGATGATTCCGTGGAGATCGTCGTGATACACACGATAACAAATAACGCAGATACCCGTGTCCAAGGCTGTTTCTGCAGTCCTAATCAGAATGTCGATCAACCTGATATGATTGTCACTGGCCCAAAGGTATTCTATCTACAAAATTCAAAATTCACCTGTCACAAAGATCTTGCACACCACGTGAGCAGATATGAGACATACCTCGTCTGAAAAAGTGAGCACTGACATGGAAACATTATCAAAGATCGTAAAGGGGCACACATAAAGATATGTTGCTTACTGTAATCATATCCGATGACACTGAGCATTACAACTGAGGGGATGAAACAATGAGGTCGCCTGATCAGAAAGCGCCCGACGACCGTGATGTGGACGTACGGCTTGCATAATTGTTTGGAAGACTGCCTGCGGCCCCATAGTGAAACGTGGAGATCATGAACCAGATCTACAATGCGCCCGGAAAAAAATGAAGCGAACGAAACGAGGGTGTGGTGTTTGGCAAGAGAACGTTCAAGGTCGAAGGAAAACGGATATAAGCCAACCCCGGTAGGCAAGTAAGAGGGCGTGAAGGCGCTACTGGGAATGTGATGGGATCAGCCATCACTTGGCCGGCGTATCCGGTAAGAAATCGGCCGGCGAGTGGCGCTCGTTGTAACAGCCATCGTGGTAGGAAAATGACTATGACCAACAGTAACAATGATGACCACCTGGAGCACATTGTCATTCCTAGGGAAGCGTGCTTTTGATGTGAATGTGGTAGTCGTGTGCCATCTGTCGAAGCTGCAAAGGTGAGGAAGGGACTGCGGTGGCGGTGGCGCTATGCCAGGTGGCAGCGCCTTAGTGGCAAGCGTACCTGAGCTGTAATTACGTGTAGTCTTATCTAGTCATGCACACGACATGCACTTAGCGATGCAAGTTTCGCGATTATCATAAAGTCCCGCGTACGTGTCAGCGTACTAGTGGATGAGCACTGAGCCTCAACCTGTCAGGGCGTTAACGCGGACGAGCCTCAGGTTCATGATTCTGTCGCTCTTGCTATGGCCACTGAAGTCAGCTCCGCATCCCTAGCTGCCAGCTTCGTGCATTCGATGGTCGGCAAGTGCGGTCAACAATGTGCAGACGTTCTGGAACACGTGAGCCATTATGTTGGACAGGTCAAGCCGTTTACCTAGATTGTCGCCAACGTCGCTCAGGTGTACTTTTTTTTTATTCTCGATTATTTTTCGTCTGAACGTCACATGTCCATCCACACTCATCCTGGTCTGATCTGTTGTCTCTGCTGCGACCCGGGTGTATCCTGTCATTCGGCATCCGCACTATCACTGTCTGCTTTTGAGTAGCGTTGCTAGCAAAGAATCCCCGAATGCCGTCGAACGACAAAACCCATGTTCGACCTTGTTCACCCCATCCAACGGCGCTTCAAGATCATGTGTACGCACGGTGACTCTCGACGTAGACGGCATAAACGCAACTGAGTGCACTCCAGAGTTCCCCCACGAATGATATTGGTGTCCAAGTCTCGACTGACGTTCAAGTCATAATGGCGAACTTGGACTTGGTTAGGGAACACGACCTGCCTAGGCACCAACCGTTGACCACTTTGCACACTACCCCCAGTTCCGAAAAGAGTGCCGGTCGATGCAGACATCATGGAAGAGTGCAACACCTTGCCAAATCGTGCGGGGACCGAAGAGGGAGACGACGCAGGCAGTTTAGACGCCGGAACCCGCTTCCCTGCTGATTTCATTTAGATATGAACGCGCTCGCTCGTAAAGTGTGTGTACGTTCGGGTACAGTGCGGGAAATGTGTGATCACCTCGATGGATATCTAAGCACATCGAGGTAGCACACTCGTTCGGGAGAGCCGAGAGAGATCACAGACATTATTAGCTTCCGACTTTTGCGGTGACCACTTGTCCAGTTGATGTCCAATGTCGATGCATCACGAGATGCTTGGCCAGATGTGCGTCATGTCATTACGACCACATAAGTTGGAATGACGGAGTCACACCGGATGGACCCGACCAATCACATGCATCGACGATACGGCAGTATCATTTCAGCGGGTTTTTGGTGGCCTCCACACGAACCCCACCACGGAAGCATTTACGTCCATCATTCATGTGAAATGACCCAGTCATTTCCGAGGGAGGGCGCCCACGTGCGTATACCGTCGGGAGTCAGCCACCTCAGACGAGACATGCACGTGGATACGACGTGACTGCGAACAAAACAGACGCGTGCACGACAGAGCAGGACATGGTCACCCACACAATCCTCAACTCGGTAGACCCCATCCAACGCGAGCGCGTCCACGCCGGACATTTCCGACGGATCCGAAAAGACGGCCGTGGTCCATGTCGTTCAGTCTTCCGGGGGTTCTGACTGCAACGAATATGGGAACGATTGAAGAGGCGGTGTCATCTTCTCTCGATCTCAAGGTGGCCTCGGAGAGACTCATCGACCGCGACGCGCCAGGCCCTGAGACGTTCTACTGCGCGGCCTGAACCTAAAGGAAAAAAAAATTGCGGCGGGGAGTCATTACGGCCATTGGATGTCCAGAAAGGTTGACGGTCTCGTTGACGTTACACGTGTAACGTTGAGCGGCCAGGGCGGCCACAAATGGGGTATGTGTGGCCAGGGCGGGCCTTCGTTGGCATGCAAGGGCGAGTGAGTACAGGGACGTGCTTCGCGCACAGGGACGCCGCCGTGCGGTTCCATCGCGCTACAAGATGATGCATCGCACGCGGGCGCCGTCAACGACGTATGATGAGACACGCACCTGAGTCGGCCGACGGGCGGAAGCATCCATTTTCCAGAGAGCGTCGGGACTGTGAAGGTCTCGGCAGAATCGCCTCACCGCGGACGTCGTCAGAGATTGGAAGCTGACAGGTCTAGCCGACAAAACGTGCGCCCTTCGGAATAGGAATCGAAACTTCACAATGGCGGCGCACTAGACGTCCGTCGGCCTGTCCTGCTCCAATCTCTGTGGAGGGAAACATGAAACGCTGCTGGTGGAGACATGGAGCGGATGGAAGAAAACAAAAGACAAGTGCACGCAGCAAACGCCTCGAGCTGCTTAGTCATTGATAACGTCGCTTGTCCTTGAAGGTGACCTTTCTAGCAGTGGCCGGTGACAGTTCCATATACTCGCTGCTAGTTTTCTCGGGTTGGCCGTGACGCACGAGCATCCGTCAGCTAACCTTGTCATATAGGCGACGCGGCTGCACGAAAACTTTCATGACAAACGTTACAGATTTGACGCCCGTCCTACTTGCCTTCCGGGATTGGCTTGTATGCGCCGTCCTTCCAGTAGCCGGGGGTGTAAAGACAGAAACGGTGCGTGCGCTACGAGAATTCTCATGGGCGAGCATTGATTGTGGATATGGGTGTGGACGACCGGAGAGCGTGGCGACAGACGATACGATCGTTGGGTCTAGGGCATCGGAAGCGAGAAAGACGTCCAAGGAAAAGGCCACGCATTACTGTCTCTTGTCTGTATGGTGTGAGTGAGATCAATTCATTTAGGTGGCGACGACTATCGAACTTGGGCGTCATTCGCCGTCCACGAGTGCACTACACGTGCCCGGCGGTTACATATGCTTCATGACCGCAGCCAGTACAAGGCCGTCACAAATAATGAGTAATCATTCAGCGGTAGTGAACAGGAGAGTGTGCCGGGAATTCTGCGCTCAGCCTTTTCCTGTCACCAAATCCTATTTGGATCCAAAGGTACAATAACCCCCCATCTAGTTTCTTTTCACAACTCGGATGCTCCACGCAGAACAACGGAAAACACGACACGACTTTTCTAGCTCCCCGTCTGCAAGTCTTCACTCTGTCCCACTTCCTTCGTTCTGCCGAACATCCAGGAACATGATTGCAACAGCATCGTTAACCAAGGCCGAGGTCGACCCGAATACTGTATCGATATCTCTATTTCTGCCCTGAAGACTGTTCGCATAGAGTTCCCGGAGGTTCAGGATAAACCGTGGGACGAGCGTGAATGAGGGTATAAATGTCATTATTGCGTACAGGATCAACTGCCATCCATGCGAAATCCTGATGTGGTGGTCCAGGATGTCAAAGATCGCAAACGCCAGGACGCTATAATAGTAATGATCACAATAATAGCGATTCCCTGTCAGCTGAACCAGACAGAATGTATCCAGAAAGGAACAAAACTAGACGTACGCAAAAAAGTAGATCAAGCATTCCCTTGCGAGGTGGACCATGTAACGATTCAGTTGAGACCGCCTCGTCACCTCGTACATCTGAATCGATTCCCTAACAAATTGGATGACGACGATGAGACACATTGATGCGCCTAGGGCGATCTGGGCGGCATGTATAACGTCAAACCAGAAGAGGGAAGTAAATTGCACGACGCAAAATCCGGAACCAAACCCCCGAATCTCGACTGCTGTACGAGCAAAATAAGGGACATAGTTATATGAAAACCACAATAATTTAACATACCCATGGGCTCTTTTTGAGAACTGACCATACCATAGCCAATCACAGCGAGGATGGATTGGATAGCGTACAAGGTGAGGAGAGCAACAAGGACAACCCTCGATCGATTGCTCAAACCCCACACGCGAAGGATCATTACCACTACCATCGTGTCATCCATCGGTGAACTGAAACAGTAAAAATAAAAATCTCACAATCTGCAGCACTAAAAAAAATGACACTAAGCCACATGTAGGAAATCATGAGTGCCACGCCTTCGAAGTGACGCAATAGATGAACATTGCATACAATATTAAAAACATGCATGCTTACAGCTATCGCCGTGTGATCAATCACTTTGGAGACGCAGATCAGTTTAGATATGGCGATAAACACGTACATCTGTCCGATGGTTTAGAAGTGACGTCGACCGTGAGTATAAGTGGGAGTCACCTTTTCTGGGCCGGGCAAGAAAGAACTCCCCACTTTCATCCGGTCGGGTCAGCTCGAACAAACTCGTGGTTTCAAGCTTTTGAACGCACAGACGGCAGCAATCCTGCCGAATGGATCAGGTCCCGTTTATGCGTGAGCGTGAAGGAGGAATAGACGCACACCACAATACATATCCCGGAATAACGGGTCTGGAAGCCACAAAAACGATCAGTCACATTGGATGACATCGTGGAGATCGCCGTGATACACACGATGACAAACAACGCAGATACCCGTGTCCAAGGCTGTTTCTGCAGTCCTAATCAGAATGTCTAATCGATCAACCTGACATGACTGTCACTAGCCCAAAGGTATTCTATCTACAAAATTCACCGATCACAAAGATCTTGCGCATCACATGATCAGATATGAGACATACCTCATCTGAAAATGTGAGGACTGACATAGAAGCATCATCAAAAACCGCGAAGGAACACACGTAAACACATGTCGCTTACTGTAATCATATCCGATGACAGTGAGTATCACAACTGAGGGATGGCAGCAGTGAGGTCGCCTGACTAGAGAGCGCCCGACGACTGTGATCTGAACGTACGGCTTGCATAATTGTTTGGAAGACTGCCTGCGACCCCAGACTGCGAGGAAGCGATCATGAACCAGATCTACAAGACGTGTCCGACAAAAATGAAGCGAACGGGGGTGTGATGTTTCCCAAGAGAACGCTCAAGGCCGAAGGAAGATGGATATAAGCCAACCCCGGTAGGCCGGTAAGATGGCGAGAATGTGATGGGATCAACCATCAGTGATCTTCAAGTAAGAAGTTGGCCGGCGAGTGGTGCTCGTAGTAACGGTAGGAAAATGATTATGACCAACAGTGATAATGATGATCACCTGGAGGATATTGTCGTTCCCAGGATATGTGCGTTCGATGTGAATGTGGTGGTCGTGCGACATCCGTCGAAGCTGCAGACGTGAGGAAGGGCCCGGCTGCGGTGGCCGTGGCACTGTAGTACCAAGTGGTGGCGGAACCTTGGTGTAGTAATTGACTCTTATCGGTGACGCGCAAAAAGACCGATCCGACTTCATCATCAGGATTTCCTAGGAACGCTATCTCAGAAAGGTCAAAGCGGTCATTCTCTTTCACACCATCTACGGGTTGCTAGGAAGATTGAACGGTGGTGGTACGGACCTAACGTTCTATATTGCATATTGAACTGATGCGATCGCTTCGATCAAAAGATTTGAAGAGAACCTCGGAAAGGGTACCTCCGGCGAGTCCGGTCTCTCGCAGATGACAACCAAACTCACGCTACTTGCCGAGTCCCGCGTGCGTGTCAGCGTACTAGTGAATGAGCCTCGACCAGTCGGGGCGTTAACGCGGACGAGCCTCAGGATTCAGATTCTGTCGCTATGGCCATGGCCACTGAAGTCAACTCCACGCCCCAGCTGTCAGCCTCGTGGACTCCATTATCCGCAAGTGTGGTCAACACAGTGCAGACGTTCGAGAACACGTGGGCTATTCTGTTGGACCGTTGTCCATCCACACGTACCCTAGCTTGATCTGTTATCTCGGCTGCGACCTAGGTGAGTCCTGTCACTCGGCATCCGTAGTATCACTGATCGCGTGCGACCACTCTCCACAGACGTTCATGAAACAGAAAGATCGTGACGATGATATTTGCTAACGCAATTGGTGACATTCTCAAGTTCGGTCACGATGCTAAATCCTTGAAGACAGTCGAAGCTCATGTCGAACCCATAAAGCTTCTGATCCAGAAGTGATGGAATGTGCAAGGCGCTTGCTTCATACCGACTACACCAAGAAAAAGAACTTTTTGTTAGTCGTCATTTGTCCCTGACCGTCTACCACTGATCTCGATATCAAGGATTCGCACCACGAAATATGCTCTCGGTGTTGTCGACGCAGGGGTTGCACGATATGAGAACACGCAATAACACTGCAGACTGAGCTTGCTGTTTTCCGTATGATGGATATTGTGGAACACGTTGGTGGGTGTCGTTCTTCATGACCGTACTCTGGTGTTCGCGCAGTTCATCACCCAACTCCCGGAATGGCCTTCATTCTGACTGGCTACTCGTCATCGCCATCCCGGGCATAAATGATCACGAAGCACTCTTTGACACCCTGTTGGGACAGATCACAGAACGAAACCTTGTCACCCACCCTGTACTCACTCGGAGAACGATATCCCGAAACGCTTTTCTTGTGGTTCGTGTGAACCTAGACATGTCCCAGAAGACGAGATGGACAAGGACATCAAGTACATCTGTGTATCACTTCCTTCGTCAGCAGCGGCACTCGGTCCTCCGTGGTCTGGCTGGGGTTGACATCGACTCCTTTCACAATATCTATCTCAATGGGCCCCCAGCACGCCAGTCTACGCCACAACGCGGTCCAACGCCAGCTCATGTACTTGCGCCCCAACGAGCCTCTCTCTTGCTAGCTTCCTTCTCTGCCTTGGCGGCAATCTCAAAGTCAAAAAGATCGACACGTCCGATGGGGTACACGATGAAGACGAGCTCATCTGTTCATTCCATATTACTCGACAGGTATTGCAGTACCATCTGCACCAATGACCTGGGGCGACGCTCCCTCTGCCTTTGGTGGCATTACTTGCGAGGGATCCCTGAGTGCTGTCAAACGTCAAAATTTGTTTCATCCCTTCCCAACGCCGCTTCAGGATCATGTATATGCACGGTAACGCTCGATGGCAGAAACACGACTGAATGTGCTCCAGAGTTCTCCCACGAACGATACTTGCGTCCGAGTCTCGATCGACGTTCAAGCCACAACAGTAGATTTGTACTTAGTTAGGGAATACGACCTGCTCACCAACCGTTGACCACTTTGTACACTACCCCCAGTTCCGAAAAGAGTGCCGGTCGATGCAGACATCATGGAAGAGTGCAACACCTTGCCAAATCGTGCGGGGACCGAAGAGGGAGACGACGCAGGCAGTTTAGACGCCGGAACCGCTTCCCTGCTGATTTCATTTAGATATGAACGCGCTCGCTCGTAAAGTGTGTGTACGTTCGGGTACAGTGCGGGAAATGTGTGATCACCTCGATGAATATCTAAGCACATCGAGGTAGCACACTCGTTCGGGAGAGCCGAGAGAGATCACAGACATTATTAGCTTCCGACTTTTGCGGTGACCACTTGTCCAGTTGATGTCCAATGTCGATGCATCACGAGATGCTTGGCCAGATGTGCGTCATGTCATTACGACCACATAAGTTGGAATGACGGAGTCACACCGGATGGACCCGACCAATCACATGCATTGACGATACGGCAGTGTCATTTCAGCGGGTTTTTGGTGGCCTCCACACGAACCCCACCACGGAAGCATTTACGTCCATCATTCATGTGAAATGACCAAGTCATTCCCGAGGGAGGACGTCCACGTGCGTATACCGTCGGGAGTCAGCCACCTCAGACGAGACATGCACGTGGATACGACGAAACAGACGCGTGCACGACAGAGCAGGACATGGTCACCCACACAATTCTCAACTCAGTAGACCCGCCCAACGCGAGCGCCGAACATTCCCGACAGATCCGAAAAGACGGTCGAGATCCACGTCGTTCAGTCTTCTGGGGGTTCTGATTGCGACGAATATGGCAACGATTAGGGAGGCGGTGTCATCTTCTCTTGATCTCAAGGTGGCCTCGGAGAGAGACTCATCGACCGCGACCCGCCAGGCCCTGAGACGTTCTACTGAGCGGCCTGAACCTAAAGGGAAAAAAAAAATTGCGGCGGGGAGTCATTACGGCCATTGGATGTCCAGAAAAGGCTAACGGTCTCGTTGACGTTACACGTGTAACGTTGAGCGGCCAGGGCGGCCACAAATGGGGTCTATGTGGCCAGGGCGGGCGAGCGAGTACACGCAGGTGCTTCGCACACAGGGACGCCGCTGTGCGGTTCCACCGCGCTACAAGATGATGCTTCGCACGCCGACGCCGTCAACGAGGTATGATGAGACACGCACCTGAGTCGGCCGACCGGCGGAAGCATCCATTTTCTAGCGAGCGCCGGGGCTGTGAGGGTCGGTCGACAGAGTCGTCTCGCCATGGACGTCGTCAGAGGTTGGAAGCCGACGGGTCTAGCCGACAGAACGTGCGCCCTCGGAATGGGAATCAAAACTTCACAGTGACGGCGCACTGGGCGTCCGTCAGGCTGTCCTGCTCCAACGTCTGTGGATGGAAACATGAAACGCTGCTGGTGGAGACGTAGAGCGGATGGAAGAAAACGAAAGACAACGCGCGCAGCCAACGCCTCGAGCTGCTTAGTCATTGATAACACCACCGTTGTCGCTTGTCCTTGAACGGGACCTTTCTAGCAGTGGCCGGCGACAGTTCCATATACTCGCTGCTAGTTTCTCGTGTTAGCATTAACGCACAGGAATCCGTCAGCTAACCTTGTCACATATAGGCAACGTGACTGCAAGAATTTCATGACACGTATTGCAGACAAGATGCCCCTGTCCTACTGGGATTGGCTTGTATGTACCGTCCTTCCAGTAGCCGTGCGGGTGAGGACAGAAACGGTGCGTGCGCTACGAAAACTATTATGGGCAAGTGTTGACTGGAGATATGGGTGTAGACGGCCGGAGAGCGTGGCGACAGACGATACGATCGTTGGATCTGGGGCATCGGAAGCGAGAAAGACGTCCAAGGAAAAGGCCACGCATTACTGTCTTCTGTCTGCATGGCGTGAGTGAGGTCAATTCATTTAGGTGGTGACAACTATTGAACTTGGACGTCATTCGCCGTCCACGAGTGTGTACACGCGCCCAGCATGGAGGTTACACAGACTTCATGACTTCAACGCAGCCAGTGCAGGGCCGTCACAGATCACGAGCAATCATTCAGTGGTAGTGGACAGGAGCTCTGCACCGGGAATTTCGCGCTCAGCCTTTTCTTGTCACTCGAGTACGTTTGCCACACCAGATCTTATTTGGATCCAAAGGTGCAATAGCCCCAGATGATACTCTTCTAGTTTCTCTTCATAATTCGGATGCTCTACGGAAAACAGATGGAAAACACGCCACGACTTTTCTACCACCCCGTCTGCAAGTCCTCACCCCGTCCCGCTTCCCTCGTTCTGCCGAACATCCAGGAACATGATTGTAACAGCATCGTTAGCCATGGTCGGTGTCGACCCGAATGCTGTATCGATATCTCCTCCATTTCTGCCCCGAAGACCTTTCGCATAGAGTTCCCGGAGGCTCAGGATAAACCGTGGGACGAGCGTGAATGGGGGTAGAAACGTCGTTATTGCGTGCAGGATTAACTGCCATCCGTGCGAAATGTTGATCTGGTGGTCCAGGATGTCAAAGATCGCAAACGCGAGGACGCTATAACAATAATAATCACAACAATAGCGATTTCCTGTCAGCTTAACTAGACAGAGAATGTGTCCGGAAGGAGGGAACAAACCCCGGACGTACGCAAAAAAGTAGATCAAACATTCCCTTGCGAGGTGCACCATGTAACGATTCAGTTGAGACCGCTTTGTCACTTTGTACATCTGAATCGATTCCCTGACGAATTGTATGACGACGATGAGACACATTGACGTGCCTAGGGCGATCTGGGCGGCATGTATAACATCAAACCAGAAGAGGAAAGTAAATTGAACGACGCAAAATCCGGAACCAAACTCCCGAATTGCGACCGCTGTATCAGCGAAATAAGGGACAGGCAGTCATGCATTTTAGGCGATATGAAAGCCACAGCAGTTTGACATACCCATGGGCTCTTTTTGAGAACTGACCATACTATAGCCAATCAGGGTGAGGATGGACTCGATGGTGTACAACGTGAGGAGGGCGACAAGGACGTCCTTCGATCGATTACTCAAACCCCACACGCGAAGGATCATCACCACTACCATCGTATCATCCATGAGGGGACTGAACGAATAAAGATAAAAGATCTCACAATCTGCAGCACTGAAAAAAATGGCACTAAGCCACATGTAGGAAATCATGAGTGCCGCGCCTTTGAAGCGATGCAATAGAATGAGCACTGGAAACAGCGCAGAAAACATGCATGCTTACAACTATCGCCGCGTGTGATCAGTCGTTTTGAAGACGTAGATCAATTCAGATATGAGGAGTAAACACCTACGTCTGTCCAATGGTTCAGGAGTGTCGTCGACCGTGAGTATAAAGGCAAGTCACCTTTTCTGGACCAGGCAAAAAAGAACTCCCCACTTTCATCACGTCGGGTCAGCCCGAATAACACGGGTGGTTTCAAACTTTCGAACGCACAGACGGCAGCAATTCTGGCGAATGGATCAGGACCCGTTTATGCTCGAGCGTGCAGGAGGAATATGCGTACACCACAATACATATCCCGGAGTAACGGGTCTGGGAGTCACAAAAACGATCAGTCACATTGGATAACATTGTGTAGACCGCTATGATACACACGATGACAAATAACGTGGATACCCGTGTCCAGGGTTGTTTCTGCAGTCCTAATCAGAATGTTTGTTCGATCAACCCGATATGATTGTCACTGGCCCAAAGGTATTCTATCTACAAAATCCATCAATCACAAAGATCTTGCGCATCACGTGAGCAGATATGAGACGCACCTCGTCTGAAAATGTGAGGACTGACATGGAAGCATTGTCAAAGATCGCGAAGGAGCACACATAAATATATGTTGCTTACTGTAATCATATCCGATGACAGTGAGCATCACAACTGAGGGGATGAAAACAGTGAGGTCGCCTAATCAGAAAGCGCCTGACGACTAATCTGGACGTACGGCTTGCGTAATTATTTTGAGGGCTGCCTGCGGCTCCAGAGTGCAATGTGGCGATCATGAACCAGATCTACAAGACGTGTCCGACAAAAATGAAGCGAACGAAACGGGGGTGTTGTGTTTCCCAAGAGAACGCTCAAGGTCGAAGGAAAATGGATATAAGCCAACCACGGTAAGCTGGTAAGACGGCGAGAATGTGATGCGATCAGCCATCAGTGATCTTCAAGTTGTATACAGTAAGGAGTTGGCGGGCAAGTAGCGCTCGTGGTAACAGCTATCGTGGTAGGAAAATGACTGCGACCAACAGTGATAATGATGACCACCTGTGGTATATTGTCGTTTCTATGGAGGTGTGCTTTCGATGTGAATGTGGTGGTCGTGCACCATCTGTCGAAGCTGCAAAGGTGGGGGAGGGTCGGACTGCGGTGGCGGTGGCACTAGCACTATACCGGGTGGTAGTACTTTGATGGCAAGCGTACCTTGGCTGTAATTACGTGTAGTCTTATCGAATCATGTGCACGACGTGCACCGTCCAGCGTGCAAGTTTTCGCGGTTGTCATACCTCGACACCAAAGTACTCGAGCTCAAAACTACGGGATGTCTCCAGGGAAAGATCTCCATCGCTGATGATTGGGGACTGCCACCGCATTCATGCGCAGAAGTAACTTGGCTGATGCCGGGAACTCGAACGTGGGAAGCACCAAAGGACACTCCACATTCAAACCCTGTCGGAGATGCCTGGTGGTCTACCAATGCGGCGAAGGAGGGAAATTATCCGACTGCTTGGAATGAAAATGATCAAGCGTGCAAGTGTATTCCTTCTCTCAGCGGATAGCCATTGAGTCTTATCGGTGATGCGCAAAAAGACCGATCCGACTTCACCGTCAGGATTTCCCAGGAGCGCCATCTCAGAAAGGTCAAAGTGGTCGCAACCCTCTTTTGCACCATCCACGGGTTGCTAGGAAGATTGAACGGTGGTGGTACGGACCTAACGCTCTATATTGCATATTGAACTGATGCGATCGCTACGATCAAAAGTTTTGAAGGGAACTCGGAAAAGAATATCTCTGGCGAGTCCGATCTCTTCGCAGATGGACAATCAAGCTCACGCTACTTGCCGAGTCCCGCGTGCACTAGTGAATGTCACTGAATGAGCTTCGACCAGTCGGGGCGTTAACGCGGACGAGCCTCAGGATTCAGATTTTGTCGCCATGGCTATGGCCACTGAAGTCAACTCCGCATCACCAGCTGTCAGCTTCGTGTATTCGATGGTCGGCAAGTGTGGTCAACAAAGTGCAGACGTTCGGGAACACGTGAGCTGTTCTGTTGGATCGTTGTCCATCCGCACGTACCCTTGCTCGATTTGTTATCTCGGCTGCGATCCAGGTGTGTCCTATCATTCGGCATCCGTACTGTCATTGATCGCGTGCGACCACTCTCCACAGGTGCTCATGAATCAGAAATATCGCGACGATTGCATTTGCCAGCCCAACTGACGATATCTTTACGTCCGGTCACGATGCTAAATCCTTGAAGGCAATCGAGGCTCATGTCAAACCCATAAGCTCCTAATCCAGAAGTGACGGAATGTGCATTGTACATACTTCATGCCGACTACACCAAAAAAAAGAGCTCGTTGTTAGTCGTCACTTGTCCCTGACCGTCGGTGATGTCGGCGCGGGGGTTGCAGGATACGAGAACACGTTGCGAGAACTGAAGACCGTATTTTTGTCAATGGTGGGAATGACACTGCAGACTAAGCTTACTGTTATTCGCACGGTGAATGCCGTGGGGCACGTGGGTGGGTGTCGTTCCTCGTGACCGCACTCTGGTGTTCACGAACGCTCAACAGTGCAAACCATCGACCTGAACGACATTCCATGCGTGTTCGGTGCTATGCACAAGAGAAGGGCTGTCTGCAGGGCACTCGCGGGTCTGTCCTCCACAAGAGCTATGACTCGTTCTCAGCGTTCCTGCCAGAGAGCCCAGCGGGTGTGTCACCTAACTTGCGTTGCAAGATCGGGCAAGCCTGCAGTCGCTCACAGGATCACCCGACGATATGACGGGCTGAAAGACCAGGGTAGTCATCTGGCTTCGCTAGTACGAGCGTCGCGAGTCGGAATCCTTGGAATCTCTTTAGTACTATCGCGCGCGGACTCTCGACGCTCCGTACAAGTCCATGCTTTGGGGGGGTCGTGAAGACGAACGAGCACTCGGCACGTCCGTATCGCCTACAGAACAGGCCGAGTAGTAGTTCATCATCCAACCCCAGCACGACCTTCATTCTGTCGGGTTGCTCGTCATCGCCATCCAGAAATGATCACGAAGCCCTCTTTGACACCCTGTCGAGGCAGATCAAGGACACCGAGACATTTGTGTATCGCTTCCTTCATCAGCGGTGGCACTCGATCCCTCGTGGTCCGGCCGTGGTTGGCATGGACACCTTATCTCAATGGGCCCCCAGAACGCCAGTTTACGCCACAACGCGGTCCAACGCCGGGTCATGTACTTGCGCCCCAACGAACCCCTCTTGCTAGCTTCCTTCTCTGCCTCGGCGGCAATTTCAAAGTCAGAAAGATCGACATGCTACCTGAAGCAAACGTCCGACGAGGCATACGATGAAGACGGGCCCACCTGTTCATTCCATATTACTCGACAGGTATTGCAGCACCTTCTTGTGCCAAAGACCTGGGCCGACGCTCCTTCTGCCTTTGGTGGCATTGCTAGCGGGGAAATCCCTAAATGCCGTCAAACGTCAAAATTTGTTTCGTCCCTTCCCAACGCCGCTTCAGGATCATGTATATGCACGGCGACGCCCGACGGCAGAAACACGACTGAATGCACCACGCCAGAGTTCCCCCACGAACGATACTTGCGTCCGAGTCTCGACCGACGTTCACAGATCATCACAGCCAACTTGGACCGGGTTGGGGAACGCGACCTGCTGGGGCACCAGCCGTCGACTGCCTTGCGCACCACCCCCAGTTCCGAAAAGAGTGCCGGTCGACGCGAACACCATGGAAGATCGCACTCTCCGCCAAGTCGCGCGGGGACCGAAGAGGGAGATGGTGCAGCACGTCTAGACGCCGGCGCTGATTTCATTTAGACGTGAACGCGCTCGCCTGTAGAGTGCGTGGGTACGTTCGGGCACAGTGCGGGAGACGTGTGATCGCCCCGCGTGCTCGAAGCATATCCAAGCACGTCGAGGTGGCACACTCGTTCGGGAGAGCCAAGAGGGAGAAATCACAGACATGATGACTTTTGCGGTGATCACTTGTCCAGTTGATGTCCAATGTCGACGCATCACGAGATGCTTGGCCAGATATGCGTCATGTGATTACGATCACATGCGTTGGTCACATCGGATGGACCCAGCCAGTCACATGCATCGACGATACGGCAGTGTCATTTCGGCGGGTTTTCGGTGGCCTCCACACGAATCTGAATATGACTCGACCCCGCTATGGAAGCATTTACATTCATCGTTCACGTGAAATGACCACTGTCATTAATCATTCCCGAGGGAGGGCGTCCACGTACGTATACCGTCCAAGTCAGTCACCTCAGACGAGACACGACGAGACTGCGAACGAAACAGACGCGTGCACGACAGAGCAAGACATGGTCCCACGTCCAACGCGAGCGCGTCCACGCCAAACGTTCCCGACGGATCCGAAAAGACGGTCGAGGTCCACGTCGTCCAGTCTTCTGGGGGTTCTGATGGCGACGAATATGGCAACGATTGGAGAGGCGGTGTCATCTTCTCTCGATCTCAAGGTGGCCTCGGAGAGGTACTCGTCGACCGCGACCCGCCAGGCCCTGAGAGGTTCTACTGCGCGGCCTGAACCTAAACGAAAAAAATAAATGGCGGCGGGGAGTCATTACGGCCATTGGGTGTCCAGAAAAGGCAAACGGTCTCGTTGACGTGACACGTGTAACGTTGAGCGGCCAGGGCGGCCACAAATGGGGCGTGTGTGGCCAGGGCGGGCCATCGATGGCATGCACGGGCGGGCGAGTACACGGACGTGCTTCGCGCACAGGGACGCCGCCGTGCGGTTCCATCGCGCTACAAGATGATTCAGATGCATCGCACGCGGGCGCCGTCGGCGACGTGTGATGAGACGCGCACCGGAGTCGGCCGACGGGCGGAAGCGTCCATTTTCCAGAGCGCGTCGGGGCTGTGAGGGTCGGTCGGCAGCGTCGCCTCGCCGCGGACGGCGTCAGAGATTGGAAGCCGACGGGTCTAGCCGACCGAACGCGCGCCCTTCGGAACGGGGACCGAAACCTTGCAATAGCGCACTGGGCGTCCGTCGGGCTGTCCTGCTCCAACGTCTGTGGAAGGAAACTTCAAAGGTGCTGGTGGAGATATGGAGCGGATGGAAAGAAGAAAGAAAAAAAAAAAAAAGACAAAAGACAGACGCGCGCAGCCAACGCCTCGAGCTGCTTAGTCACTGATCACGTCGCTTGTCCTTGAAGGTGACTTTTGTAGCACGGCCGGTGCTTGTCGGGTGACAGTGCCAAATACTCGCTTCTGGGTGCCAGGTGTTGCGGAATGACAGTCCGGTTCTGCCACAGAGGCTCCAATGGACTCGTTCGTTTACCACGGCACTGCGACCGATGTATGAATGACGACGACGGGCCGATGTTCTGGGCCGAGAACAGGACGGCCGGATCATGGATAGGCGTTGGTTTTCATTCCACGCTCATGCTTTGCGACGCATGCGCAGGTACGCACGCCCGAAAGGACGACGTCGACACTTTGCATTCCATGCCGGCCTGGATTGGAGCCACTGGCACGCTGGCGCGTTTCTCGCCGGGGTGCTGCCCTGGGATCGTCGTGCATCATGCGCCGTGTCCGCGCGCGCGCGCGTTCTGGCCCGTACATACCGCTCCTCACGGAGATGGCCCTGTGGCAGGCGGAACGTCCCACGTCGCCCATGTCACGGTGCGCGTTCGTCCCTCGTCCGATCTGTCTCGGTGGAAGCACCGACTGCTTCCGTCCCTTTGAGCGTACTCGATCTCGCATCGTCCGCTCATATCGGGTTATAGTGGTCGTTTCCATGCGCGGGGACGGTCGCATCACCCTGCGTCCTTGCGTTCCCTGTCATGACCGAGCCTTCCGCGCTGGCCGAATCGTCTGGCGTGCCGTCGCCGTTGGCCCGAGTCATGGCCCCAGCGATCTCGGATCGCCCCTGACGTGAGCGGGCGAAATGCGTTGGCACTCGATCTTGGGTCTGCACATGCACCCCCGAGCTCTACATGGGCGTGCCCATTCCGGGCGTGGAGACGGCCGCAATTGGATCGATGGCGTCGCGTGGCCATGCCCACGTTCACCTGCCAAAGGGGTGAGTGGCAGGTGACCCGGTCAGCCACACTGCGCCGAGCCGCGTCCACCCTCATCGGTCCACCCACATCTCTTTCGCATTTCCGAATCCCATCGCACAAAAGAGCGAGGGCGAAAAAAAAAGACAGACAGAGGTCAGCGCGGCCCGCGGATGACGAGCATGCGTCCCGTCTCGTCCACAAACGATGTGCCCAAAGGGGCGCGTGCTTCGTTTCGATTTTATGACTCCTGTTATTATTTTTCCGGCGATCTCATCTTTTTTTTTTTTTCGCATCTACACGTCATGCGTTGATAAGAGGCATATCGAGTCATCCTGATCAGATAAAACCACGGAAGCCGTTCGTTCGTTGGCTATTTCATCTCACGATATGATACGCCTGACTCGGCCACGGTGCACAGTAGGGTTTAATGAGGCGGGCTGGCTGCACACGATTCGCGGACGTCTTTCCAGAAAAATTCGCACATTGTCCATACAGGCACGCATCTGCTTATCGGGCAGGGGGGGGCCTCCCATCGGCGCATGGGGACAATGGTCGGTGCGTCGAGAGCTCACATGCCCCGGACATCGTGCGCACGGCGACCCCATTGTTCGCTGGATTCGAACGATGCGCGGCGCCATCCGCGCCACATCCAGAGCTTCCAGAATGTGATCGAAGTGACGGTGTGATTATAAGACGGTATTGTCGGGAAGGGGTCTCCCGGATGGGTCGCGCTTCTGCGCTGCCCGTCCAAAAAAAAAAAAACGAGTCAATGCGATTGGTGGATGTGTTTTGACAGTCCACATCCGGTTTGATAGCGACGAGCATATTTCCCCAATCAGGCCGAACGCCGGACTATTTCCACCCCCCTCACCACCACCACCACCACGGACTTGTCGGGGGTTGCCTACGGGGGTTACGACGGCCGGGCGAGTCAGTGCTCCATGGTCAGTCGAACAAGGAGATCCGTGCGTCACAACCCTGGGATTGACGCATCGTGGGGCCCATGTTCCGGTGCCCCGGGCCAGCGCTACCCACGGTGGGTGTCCCCAGCGACGCGAGGGCTGCACGGACCATGCACTGGGCTATCCGGACGAGCTCGTGACGGTCCAGTGGGGGCGAGCTATCGCCGGCTGGGGTGTGGCGGTTGACATGGATGCGATCGATCATGGTCCCGCGACGACTGTCGGTCGCCATCACGATCGTTTGCCTTTGGGCGTAGCTTCTTCATTGACCTCGTGTTCGACCGTGGCCGCAGCCAGGATGACAATGGCGCTGTACGGTACGGTACGTGGCCATGGCGCAAGGTGTGTGGCATGCATGCTGACCCGGATGGCGACGGTGATCAGCGGTGGGACCGCAGATACGGGACAGCCGGGGCCGCGCGATGCATGCGTACCCCACGTGCCTGCAGCCCGCTCTTCCCCCCGCACACGCCCGCTCGCGGTCCCCAAGGTCCGCCCGACCCCTCGCTCTCATGCGAAACAGCGAGGAGGTGGCGCGCTTTTTTTTTACTCAATTTCTCTGCCTTTTTTTCTCTTCTTTTTGTTGATGCGTGTGCGTCCGAGGAGTCCCGACGCGCCCGTCCGAGCGGGTTGATGCGACCTATTGCCTCGTGCCTTCCGCATTTGCGCAGGCGAGACGGTCACGCCTATCTCTCTCGCTCGCATCAGCCTACGCGTCCGTGCCCGTGGGCAGACTTGAGGCCTCGTGGCGCGGCGTCTTGTCGCAGCGACGAACCGATCCGGTCTCTGCAAGGCATCTCCCCCATGCTCTGGCGAAATAGGGCAACTCGCAGCCCCCAAGCGGAGGTCGCTCGCATGGCTACATGACTCGGGCGGACCCGATAGTGCGATGGCCCTTCCTGATCTGGCCGCCGTCTTTGGTCGCGTCGAGCCAGGCGTTTCAGGCGGCCCTGCGTGGTGCGACGAGCGCGCGCCTCCTCCTCCGATTCTCCCAACGAGCCCCGGTGCGGGACACAGCCCAACGCGCTCGCGTTCTCTCGTGCGTGACCTCATCGCTCCACTGTTTCAAGACGCGGGAGGGGCCACCCCGTCGCGACACCTTTTTCCGGCTGTCATCATGACTCGACGTGCTGCTGTCATGCGCTGGGTTTAGGTAAACAGGCGCCGGAAGCATCTGGCGTGCCCGCACTCTGGTCCCGCACGACAGACGGACAGGGCTAGCACGTCGCGTTTCACCTGGCCGCGTCGGCGTCTCCTTTCCTGTTTGCCTCCGAGACCCCTGATTTTTTTTGCGCCCCTCCCCTTTGACCTCGACGATCGGGTGGATGGACGGTGCTCGCCAGAATCGCTGGCGTCACGTCTGGCAACAGGGTCTGGACGTCAGCGAGTGACGGCAGTCGGGCAAGGTTGGTCAGGCCACCACGTCAGATCACAGCAGACCCGCCGTCAAGGAAGCAGAGCGAGAGCGAGGGAGGTGCTTCGGGACAGGGTAGACGGCGGTGGATGCTGTGAGGGGGCTCGACGTGCACGCAGCCCGTCACGGTGCGTGTTGGATAAGCGTACGTACGTTATCCCCAAGGGGGTCCGGGACGAGGACGGGGTGACGTCTGGGTCGGCGCAGTCGGGTTAGGCTTTTTGGTGTGTACGGTCGTCGTCCTGTGTGCATGTCATGGGGTGTTCGTCGTCGGGACGATGGGACGATGCCTGTTTTGGTGGGGGACTCGAGTGACGACACCCTCCAGCCCCGGTCGTCCCTGCAAGTTCGATAGACGCATCTCTTCTCGCATGCCAAGGCACGCGCATATGTGGGGGGGTGCTCGGTCCGAGGTGGCCATGGTTCGTTTTTGAACCATCCTATTCGTGGATTGACACACGCCCCGGCGACCCTCCCGGCTGGCAAGGCAAACCCGCAGCAGGGCCAGCCAGCACCAGCACCAGCACCAGCAGCAGCAGCAGCAGCAGCGGGGGAGGAGGAGGAGGGCGGGGGTCGGCGGAGGGCGAGGTGCTGTGCTGCCGCGGGAATGGAAGACGGCGCGTTACGTGTGACGAGTCCGATAAGGAGGATCCCAAAAAAACGCGACGATTAGGCGAAATGGGGAGACAATAAGCGGCCTGTTGTTGTGCGGTGTTTGCGTGCGGAATGGACTCGACACTTCATTGTCTCGCCAGTCGGGTCTCGCCAGCCATTCCGGGACGCGTGCCCCTGCCGCTGTCCCCGCCCAAGGTTTGGGTTGTCCCAAGGGCCGTATATAACGAGTAGTCCGTATTGTCTTCGCTTTTGTGCCCCACTCGCCCAATTGTTCTCGGCCGCGCAGTGTGACAAACGCATCCGTGTTATCATCATCACCTCCTCGCACCCCTCCTGCTATCCTTTCCCCTCCCGCACGAGTCTGCCCCCCACCAGCAGCAGCTGCCATTGTTCGCCCCCGAACAAGCATGCCTGCACAACGCACTCGCGATACCCCCGCCCAATGTACGTGCCCGCCCCCGCCCCCGCACGCCGCTCACCCCCCCGCAGCACTTGAGGTGATGACGGACACGCTCCACCCCCAGGCCATCCTCGCCCCGACGCCGCGCGCCGTCTCGTTTGCCTGCCCACCCGACGCCTGTCCTTACCCGTCCCCGTCCACGTCTCCCTTTGAGCCAGATCTCGGGAACACCACGCTCGTTCGCACGCTCTCTCCCCTCTCCCCCTCCGACACCGCCACGTCCTACGCCATGTTCGCCGCCACGCCCGCGACGACCTCCCAGTCCATCTTCCCCGCCTCCCCCGCCGCGTCGCACAAGCGCCGCAAGTCGTCGATCTGCAGCGATGTCGAGCGCAGACCCAAAAAGGGCGACGACGACTACATCAAGCGTCCCGAGAACGCCTTCATCCTCTTCCGCAGAAAGTGCTGCGAGGACCGCCAGGCCGCGCTCGAGGAAGCCGCCGCCCTCGACGGCCCCGCAAAGAAGCAGCGCCAGGCAGACCTCTCCAAGACCATCAGCCAGCAGTGGAAGGCCCTCTCCCCCGAGGAGCGTCTCTATTGGGAGCAGCTCGCCAAGGAAAAGAAGCGGGAGCACGAGCAAATGTACCCCAACTACGTCTACCGCCCCCAGCGCAGCAAGGACCGCAAGGGCAAAAAGGGCAAGCGCGGCGACGAAGCCGACTCGGAAACCAGCATCTCCTTTGTCCTCCCCCTCTGCCCCCCCGCCCTCGCCAAGGCCCACAGCCGCTCGTCCTCGGCACCCACCCCGCCCCCCTCCCAGACGATCCAGGTGCCCTCGGTCTACATGCCCTCGTGTCCGACCTCGCCATCGAGCGTGCCGATGATCAACCGCAGAGCATCGCATCCGGATCACGGATCAAGCTCGTCGTCCCAATTCGATGTCGTCCCCACCGCTCTGTCCCAGCAGCACTATCCGTCAGAGATGTTCCCAGGAGTCCACGTACGTCCTCGTCTGCGCGTCCGATCCTCTTGCTCACCGCCTCGACAGGCCAGCGGTCTCTATCACGCCATGCCAGAACACCCGCATCCGCTGTCGATCCCGAGCGACATCCACGCCGTCCACGCGATGGGATCGCCCACGTCCACCGTCGCCTCGGGATCCGGGCCCTCTTCGCCACTGTCGGGCTCGTTTGACCCCATGAACGGCATGCCCACCGAGCTCGCGTACCCTCTCTGCGACGACTTTGGCAAACAGATCGGATCGTTTTGCGGCGCCCCATTGGATGGCGTCCCGCTCGGCTATCTCCCATCATCGTGGGAGGCGGCCGGGGCTTGGGGAACCCACACCCAGCTGCTTGCCGGCGACGAATTCGACATGAGCGCCATCCCACCCGTCGAGATCGGCATCCCCGGTTGCGGCGACGAGATCATGCCCGCGGGCGGCTTTGGCATGGGATACGCCCCCGGCCCCTACGATCCGATGGCGATCGACCCGAGCCAATACACGACCGACGCGCAGAACCCAGACACGTTTGAGCAGCTCTTCAATTTCGACGGCATGCTCGCGGCGCACCACGGATACTAGACCTCTTTCCAATGCATGCTGGCGTTCATTGGCCCGGACTCTTTCTGCGCACATGACGGACTCATCTGTACAACAGCCTTTTTGGTCATCGACCGCTGCATCCACCATACCCACGCGCTGCTGCCACTCACCTATATCCTTCTTTGCCTTCCTTTCTTAAAAACCATGCGCTTGCTCCCCGTCTCTTGGTTTAACTGTGGATAAACCGTTGTTGGATTAGTTGTAGTGATATTTTCCATGTGAATAGCCCCCCTCATACTCACTTTACGCAGTTCCCGATGACATCCACGCCCACGCCGTCTCGACACCCCCCCATTCGTGCGTCACCTGCCATCCATCCCCCCTTCCTTTTTTTTTTTCCCCCAACTGACGATGACACGTACCTCTCGCATAACCCGCTCCCTCCTCCCCCGACCCCTTCCGACCCACGGCATGTCACGAAGATACCCTGTTGTAGTAACTTTTTATTCCTTATTACGATACCGCACTGTACGTATCGAGGTTGCGCAGCAGAATGCATATCTTTGGAGACACGCAACTCCTGGTCACGTGCGATGGTCCTGGGTGGCACTGGGTGTCCTGCCAGCGTCTTGAACACAACGTCCGCATGGCAGGTGCGTCCAGCGCGAGCGCACACCGCGTCGCACTCTCAACGTGGTTTGACAGACCATTTCGAGCTCGCCTCGCCGCCCTTTGACAGCATCGCCCAGGTGCGGTTCTCGCCCACGAACCCGGATCTGCTGTTGGTCTCCTCCTGGGACACGGTGCGCCCTCTCTCTCTCTCTTTTTTCTTTTACCACCCGCGCTGAGCTCGGCCCTCGACAGACGGTCCGGGTCTACGACGTCGCCGCCAACGAACAAAAGGCGAAATTCGATCACCGCGCTGCAGTGCTCGGGTGCACGTTTGGGGACGGCACGCATGCGTACAGCGGTGGGCTCGACACGGGCGTGCGCGAGTACGTCGTCCCCCTCTTTCATCAGCCCCCCCTCACTCACACACGCCGGCTCGCGCTCTGGGACGAACCAGGCTCGATCTGGAGACGGAAAAGGTGACGCATCTCGGTCAACACGACGGTGCCATCTCTGCGCTGAGCTACGCGCGCGACCGCCGTGCGTCTTCCCCCCCCTCGTTCGTCCTGACCCCTGATTGACGCAACGGTGAGCAGACGTCCTCATCACCGGCGCCTGGGACCAGTCCCTCCGGTTCTGGGACCCGCGCCGCGCCGAGGGGGCCCACGTGTCGACGCACGGGCTGCCCGAGCGGGTCTACCACCTCGACCTCGTCGGACACACGCTCGTCGTCGGCATGGCCAGCCGGCTCTTTCACATGTACGACGTGCGGCAGATGGGCGAGCCGACGCAGACGCGGGAGAGCAGCCTCAAGTTCATGACGCGCAGCCTGGCGTGCATGGC
>JBBPTT010000022.1:0-27919 GCA_038094175.1 Boletellus aff. lepidospora
CAAACTCCCACCCGGATCCCCACACCAGCCTAGTCCTGCTCGGCCACGACGTTCTTACTCCTCTCCTTCTGGTTTCTTGCCAATTCCTTTCCCCAAACCATCCGTCTCTGATCCAGCTGTCAGATCGCAGCCAGCTCCCAGACTCAGGAGCGCCTTCAGACGTCTCTTCCTCGTTCGCATATTTGTTATTGTCTGGAATACGATATTCACTACATGGGCCTCTTGGATACCTGGCGAAATCGACGGCGGCCAAAATCATCGCGGTGATCAGAACTTACGAGATACGCACAACGACGACGCCCGTAATGTTCCACCAGCAACGCAACAGTCACCCTCCCCTCCCTCAACCTCGTCTCCTCCCGTATACGGAATCCATCCCAAGGCAGAGATCGGTTTCCTCCCCACTCCTCCCCCGTCGCCTCCTCTGGAGTCCGCTTCTCTGTTAACATCAGATCGCGGTTCCCACCCGCTTCCACCGACCACAGCCGCTCGGGAGGCCACCCCTCCCTTGCCAGCTCACAAAACCCCCTTTCACCTTCCCAAGACGCTCGTGCTTGACTTGGACGAGACTCTCATACACTCAACGTCAAAACCCATATCTCTGTCCTCTGGTGGTTTCGGTCTTCTTGGTTTCGGAAGGCGCGACAAGGGTCACACGGTCGAGGTAGTACTCGGTGGTCGGAGCACATTGTATCATGTGTACAAGCGTCCCTTTGTGGATTATTTTCTCCGCAAGGTTCTTATATTCTGTTGTTTCAGGAACTTTTCCCCCCGACGTTGACCTATCGTAGGTTTCAGGATGGTACACCCTAGTCGTATTTACTGCCTCAATGCAGGAGTATGCTGATCCGGTAATCGACTGGTTAGACGCAGGACGTGGTATCCTCGCCCGTCGCTTCTTTCGGGAGGTGCGTTCCTCAAGCTCGACACCGTCCGGTCCCTCATAGCCTCTCGTAGTCCTGCACGCTACTCCCAAATGGATCATATACCAAAGATCTGTCTGTCATCGAGAACGATCTCTCGCGTGTTTGCCTCGTTGACAACTCACCGATCAGCTATCGCGTCAATGAGGGTCAGTCTTTCTCAACGTCATGTTGGGGGCTGTGCTTAATTTAATCGTGATAGCGAATGGCGTGCCCATAGAGGGATGGACTCACGATCCGCACGACGAGGCCCTCCTTGATTTGTTACCAATCCTCGACTCTTTGCGTTTTACCTCCGATGTACGTAGGGTTCTGGGACTCCGTGGTTTCTCGTCATGACTCTGTTTGCTATCTCGAACCTCCCACTACCCTCCGATCAACCAAGTTCGCATAGCACTTTATTGCATTCCCGCCCGCACTTTCCCTACTTGTCTTGCATGCATTTGCATTCTGTTGCACTGATAGGCTAGCGACCGTCACTGCATAATTTAATACTGATTATCCTGTACACTATTCACTCCAGAACACGACCCAGAGTCACCAACGTGCACCGAACGCGCGACGTCATTAATTGGAGGTGATGGGATATTGGTAGTAAATGACAAGACGTGCTATCCGGACACGCGAGGGCCAGACCGCAAGTATGATACAACAATATTACCGCGGGCACTAAATCGCCAGTTCAGCCTGCAATTCTCGCAACTGCGCTTCCTCGTCCTCCTCCACCACAGCTTGTTTAGCTGTCACCGGAACAAAAGCGATAAGAAAGCCTGCTCGTGGATAACAAGACATTGTTTGACACTTACGCGTCTCTCGTGCGCCCGAGGGAATGTGTGCGGGAACATGTTCCGCGCCAGCCAGACGCTCGTCTAATTGGGCTTGCTCAAGCTCGGCTAGTTCTTCCCTTAGTGCATCCTGTGAGGGTGTCGGGTCGTAAATGTCTGTAGTACTCGAACACGGGATGGTGAATTACCTCGTCCACTTGATCGATAGGTGCAGATATTGCCTCTGAGATTTCGTTGGCTATTTCGCGCTGTTCGGCAATCTTGGTCATTGTAGCGTCTACGTCGTTCATCGTCCTGGAGGGACATCACATCAAGGCTGAGGGGACGTGATGAGCACACGGAACAAACACCGACATGCGACCATGGATCTGCTCGAGCACGTCGGAACCCTTCTTTATGACCTGCATGGTCTCCAAATTGAGGTTCGCGGATTCGAGAGTGTTGATCTGCTGCTCGAGCTGCAAACGCTGCCCGTTCAGTTTCTCCATCTCTGTTTCGCTCTGCTTCTTTCTGCGCAACGCCTGGGTCGCGGCTGGTCGACGCCGAGGCGACTCAGTGGATGCAACTGCCCCGTGCTGACGGGCGTACCGGCTTTATTTGAGACAGCGTTGGCCTTTGCCTTCTTGAGCTCCTCGTCTATCTTCTTCTGCAGGAACTCTTCCTTCTTCTCTATCATCTGGAGCTGCTGCCTCATCGCGACGATGGCCTCGCGGGCGGCCTGCTTGGAGTCGCGCCTGCTGCCAAAGAACGACATGAAGCTGGCCATCATGGTGCTGGAGTAGGTGCAAGAGACGCGGACAGTGGCGAGCGCAAACGCTGGGTGGGGAGACGAGCTTCGCTGCGGGACCGCCACAGGAATGAGTACATTCTCTAGAAAAGGAAATGCCCCTCGAATCCATGAATACACAAGCGCTCGACTACGGTATAAAAAGTTTGCGCGTCTACGTGCGCAAAGGCGCCATTAGGTGTGAGACACATGTAAACTAGATCGCCCCGCCGTCACTCCTCCTTCTCTTCGTCGCCGCCTCTGTGGAACGAGCGTCAGCCGTCGTTGGCACGATCCACGACGCACTCACCCGTCCTCTTCATCACTCCGGTCATCAGATGCCCCTTGGCCCGTCACGACACGGTATGCAACACGGCATATCATCCAAAACCAAATGATTTGGATCACCTGTGCTCGACGGTGAGTACACAACAGCGGGCGCGCACACGCGACTCACTTGTAATGAGACCAGCAGGACAATGAACATCTGGTGCGTGAACGGGGAAAAATAACTGCCGTGCTCTGGAGCCCACATCTCGGGAACGAGCCGTAACGAGTCCATCCAAGCACTCTTGATGACGATAATGAAAAGTACATGGCGAGTAATGAACCAGGAAATCAGGAAAACGGTAAATGTCGCGTCGCAAAGGGTATATTGGGCAATATATCGCAGCATTTTAGCGAGCTGGCGTCCATTGAGTGAGAGCCCAACCACAGCAAGTCAAGGGATGCTTACAGGCAAGAAAATATCACAGCAGTCCATCAGCACCATGATAAGACACCCGATGCGCGTGAAATTATAAGCATAACTTGCAACCATGAGTATAACGGTAATGACATGATGGGTCATCATCTGATAATGATCCTTCCGTCGAGCCTCGGCATTGAGAATCAGCACCTGATGGAGGTAGAAGGCAGTCTGGGTGAGATAATAAAATTTGACGGTGCTAGCCAGGGGAATGTGAGGGTAATTTAACCAGAGTTCCGTCGGGTGCAAAACCTGAGTGGGGAGGTGGTGATGCACATACTCGGGGGAAATGTCAGACCATGCTTGCTCGTGTTCGCTGATAAATTGGTTACTTACGACTCCGAAAGCGAAATTTACGGTATAGTATATGAAAGACCAGCCTTGTTCGGCGAATCTCAGCATGCTTCTATGTATCCTGCGCGCGTCCCTTTTTGACATGACCAGAGGCGCGCGTTCTCCGTTCCCATGACCGTTTGGAACCGATGAACCGTTGACTGAGCCTTTGGCCTTTTCGTGTTGTGACCGTTGCCAATCACGAGTGAGCTTCCACTTGGCGAAGGGTTCCATGAGGTAGACGCGTGTTATGTCGCGCAACACAGCCATGACAGCGATACACGAGATGATGACGCAGACATCGAGGATACCAGTGTTGTAGTAGAGAGAGTCATGGAAGGAGTCCGGGTCCGGAGGTGGTGCGGTGGGGTACGAGAGTGAAATGAACGGGATGACGAAGGAAGGGAGCCGTTCCGAGACCTGCAGGCTGACCATCTGAGTGCGTCGCAGAAAGTCGTCAAAAATTTCATAGACTTGGAAGCGAAGGGAGCGTTGCTGTCGGGTTTTGCGCTTGTTTGCCCGGTCACGTTTTTTGAAGTAAAACACGACCAAAACAGTTCCTGGCAACGACAAACAACCCCGGGCTGTCGACTGGGTCGGGTGGGGCGCGCGGAGACGCGAACGGCGACGACAGGCACGACGGAGGACACGACGACGGACGCAACGCGTCGCTCGCAGGTCAACAGACTGTGAGAGTCGCTTGCCAGATCGAGACGACCCCTCCCAGCCCACGATGGGCGTCGCGTGACTTCGACCGACATGGCTCTGCTGCAGCCAAACACGACGCTCTACGTCAACAATCTCAACGACAAGGTCCACAAGGATGAGCTACGCTCGCAGCTGTACGCCCTGTTCACCACCTACGGAAGAGTGATCGACGTGGTGGCCTCCAAGGGCCCAAAAATGAGGGGACAGGCCTTTCTCGTGTTCACCGATCTCGCCGCGGCGACGACCGCAATGAGGGCATGCGAAGGCATGGTGTTCTATGATAAGCCCATGGTCCGTCGCATGTCTCTGACCATCCACGCTGAAATCAACGCGACCCATCCAGCGCATCAGCTATGCCAAGTCAAAGTCATACGCGACATCGCGAAGAGAGGATCCAAACTTTGTCCCTCCAACTTCCGTGCATGCACGACCGGAAACGACCCAGATTGGAAAGATCACAGTCTCTTCTGCCGATAAGAGACAGAGGGATGATGACACTGCCGATGATCACCCTAGCACGAAGCGAGAAAAATCCCAGGGAGATGGCAGCGACGAAGAGGAAATGGAGATCGACGAGGACGAAGAAAACGTGCAGCATGTAAAGCCACTAGGTATGCAGGGCCGTCATGGGCTGTACCGCGGCTCATTTTCCCGGAAGCAACCATTCCCGCGCCCACTCAGCAGCCGTCTGCTCGTCTCCTATGTACGAATCTACCTCAAGAAGTGACAGACGATGTGCTCTCTGTTCTGTTTCAGCAGTGCGTGAACCCCCTCATCCTTGCCACGTTCGTCGACGACTGCTCTCAGGTATCGCGGCTTCCTTTCGACACATGTAGCGCAGTCGCCCACCCCGAACGCCGCCGGTGCAAAGGTCAAAATGGCGCAGGTATTCTTCGAATCCGCCGAGTTGGCTTCGACGGCAAAAGAGGCTCTGGACAACTTTACTCTGAAGAAGGAATGGAGGATGAGCGTCGTTTACTTTTGACTGGCCTGTCGCCCTGTATTTTGCCACACGAAAATTTATCAGCTCTGCGGTGTGGGTTGGTCTGATATTTTTCTGCTGAAGTGATGACATGTGCAAGCACATCACTACGATATGTCCTGTCGAGTCGATCTTACATAACGCTCTCGGAGGCTCGTTACGGCACTAATGCGATTATATTAGTAGGCACCGTAGCACGTCTCTGCGCATCCCCACCATGTCTTCCTTCTTCGGTCTGTAAGTCATCGACCGCACGTCTGTGGAAACCACACAGCTTAATCCACGTTCTTATCGCACAGTGGAAAAACGCGGACCTTCAAACCTCGCAAGGACGTCCCAGAGGGAACAAAGCAGTACCAGCTGCGCAAGTATGCAGAGGCCACGCTGGTGAGACGTCCATGGAGGCGGCCATACCGGTCTGGCGTGTTCTGATACGCTTGTCTGCTGCCGTCGCTGTAAGGGCTCGGGCAACTTGAGGCTCGCCGTCCAGCTTCCGGACGGTGAAGATTTGAACGAATGGCTCGCTGTTCATGGCTCGTGTCCCGTCCACGCATTGTTGGATTTGGCCACGAAATATTCACGCACCAGGGCTTAGCGGTCGACTTCTTCAATCACCTCAATATGCTGTACGGCACGGTGACCGAGTTTTGTACGCCGCAAGAGGTATACCTCGGATTTCTGCCGATCCTGCTTCATAACTCAGCCCCGTTGGTCAGTGTCCGATCATGTCTGCGGGGCCCCGGTGAGAAGCTGTGGCGCACACCATCGTCCATCCCTGATCACATTCAAAGATATGAATACTTGTGGGAGGATGGCGTCAAGTTCAAGAGGCCCACCAAACTTCCGGCACCGGAATACGTAGACGCTTTGATGAATTGGGCTCAGAATATATTGGACGACGAGAACGCCTTCCCCAACAGGATAGGTATTGCTAGTCGTCTTTCTCTCCTACGATGTCTCAAATCTACCCTCTACTCCAGGCGTCCCGTTTCCCCGTAACTTTCGGGACACCGTCCGCACCATTGTTCGAAGGCTATTCCGCGTCTACGCTCACATCTACAGCAACCATTTTGATCAGATTTGTGCCCTAGGTATCGAAGGTATACTCCGAGCGTCCCTCCCTCGCTATGACGTGGTATTGATTGATTTTCTTTGCCCAGCACACCTGAACACTAGCTATCGGCACTTTTTCTTGTTCATCAACGAAGTACTTTACTTCTTCCATGATTCCGGGGTGATTTCCGCTTACATTCACCTTGCTGTTGCGCAGTTCGATCTTGTAGACAAGAAGGAATTGGCTCCTTTGGATGAGCTCAATGATGCCATTCTAGCCGAGGACAAAACACGGTAGTACCCATCAACCCGGCGTCTTGTGGAATCACCACTACCCATCTCTCGCTACCTTCTTTGGCTAGCTCTCCCACCGAACTGGAGTGTTTCACTCCGCCGAAACTTTGTCTTACTTTACATGCCACAAGTCAGATTCGTGTGCCGTACCGACTGATATCACATTCGTGTTCGTGCGCAGCCATAATACAGATTTCCTTGAGTGGACATGTCGCAAAAAAGTGTCTAAAAAGTTCAAGTTAGTAAGAATGTTTGAATGTGGGGGAAAACTAATATACCGCGGAGAAGATGTCACTTGACGGGAAATATAAAGAGAAATAAAACTTGCGACGAGACAACCTTGATGAAACAAACCGATCCTAGACACAGAAAATCATTTCTTTTTTGAGGAATTGGTCCCGTAAGGCTAAATCGTTCTCTAAAGGTGTTGAGTATGGAATTCCCGAGATGGACTTAAAAATGTACCTTTACCACAGACCACTGCAGAATGAGTGTCTTGAGTCTTTCCTGCAGTGCCTGTCGACAGGACTCGCAAGACAGCTGGTCCCCCAATGGTGCAAGAGCCGATTCCATGGTACTTGTCGACAAGTCTACACGATCTCAGTCAGTCCGGCATGCCATCCCGCTTTGCCAGTCCTTACCAGGCCTTGCATCCCACGCAAGGTAGGCGGATGCTAATGCCCATGCTCTGGTCAGCCTTTTCTGTTCCGAATAATCACAAGTTGGGGTGGGAGGATGCGGATGAGGGGGCGGCAAAAGAAGGCGTTTGAGCGCGTCGGCGCGTCCAAAGTGGAGGAAGAAGAGCCGCTTCAAGTACTTGGGTCCAATTCGCTCCGCCATTTCGTCTGTGAGTGAAGCGAGAGAAAACGAGAGCAGGTGTGCTGAAGCGGGAACGGCGAGTTCGTACAGATCATACGACGCAGCAAGCGCGTAGAGCTCCAGCGGATAAATGGGTGCTAGTGACAAAAGAAGGGTGTGGAGGGAAGTGACCGGGGCAACGTATGTTTTGAGCGAGATGCCATACACAATCAGGGCGTTGAGCGCTGCTGCAAGTGATTCGAATGAGGGCGAATAATGAGAACAAGACCTATCGTAAACGGCGTGTAATACGATGTTGAGAATAATTGAAGATTCTGGAGCGAGAACTACGGGGCCCATGGGACCCGACTTTGTCTTTGAGGATGGCGGAAGCAGAGAGTTGAAATGATTGTCGGATGCAGCGAGGAGGACATGAGTATGTACGTAGAAGAACACAGAGTCGGATGAAAGAAGGACAAGATCAGGAGGGAGCGAGTGATTCTGTGCACCAGGAAAAAAGGTGGTCGATACCGAAACCAGCTCGTCTTCCCCTGGGGGAGAATCCACTGGGGAGGCAGTGAACGATTCCTGGGGAGAAGGAAAGGTTATAATCAGCGATGTGCGGACGTGGGGATCGCGCACAGGTGGGGTAGGCACCTGAGTCACCGCTACACCTGTCGGTGGCTCAACTCTGCCTGAGACAGGTTTCTCGGGGGGAGGCATCTCGAGGTCGAGTGGTTCAGAGACGAATTGGAGCACAAAGTCCCAATCTGTGGTCTCTGCAGAACTAGACATGGGGCGAGGTGGCGCGGGGAAGAGACTGTGTAGGGCGAACGTCGAGGATGCGGGTCTGCAAGGCCAGAGCTGGTGCGATGCGGTTGGCAGAGAGGAACAGGGGGAAGATCCAAAATGCCTCCGACGGACTAAGAGACGCGCCGAATAAATCGCGGGGTTTAAATTTCGGTGCGGAGCCAGATCTAACCTCACGGCACGCCATGCCGAGATCGCCACGAGAAACTTGCCTCGGCGCGGTGTCTTGCCGACAGCGTATCGACGTCCCTAACGCCTATACTCGCGCCCTCATACCCCGTCTTGCCGCCTCTTCCGACTCTTGATCTTGTGGATTTCCTCCCGCTTCCCAAAGTTCGCGTCGTGCAACTCCTAAGCAACGTTTAGCATGCGACGAGCACAGAGACACGAACACAGCTACCATGTTTGCAAGCCGCTTGGCGGTCGAGACAGCATTCAGTTTATTCAACACCCTGTCTTCTGGGAGCGTAAAACAAGTAAGCTTTGTGCCTAGACGAGAGTGTGTGAACTCGTGGCCTTCGGGTGACGTATGGTGACATACCGATGCGATCCTCTATCCTTAATATTCGCTGCTCATCCTTTTCAGTAACAAAGCTGACTGCAACTCCCCCTTTTCCAGCACGAGCCGTTCGTCCAACGCGGTGCGTATATTCCTCCGGCTCATTCGGAAGGTCCCAATTGACGACCATTGCCACATCTTCAATATCCAAGCCGCGAGCACCGACGTCCGTCGAAACTAAAACCGGAACGATGGCAGAGCGAAACAGCGACAGGGATGCAAGGCGTTCGCGCTGCGTAAGACGAGAATGCAGCGCGGTACTCCGGATCGAGAGCGTCTTCAGCAGACTCGTCAGGTAAGCAGCTGTACGAGGCTTCGTGCAAAATATTATTGTGGGGGGAGGCTGAATTATCTCATCCTCTTCCTGGGTACTTTTTTTGCTAGGTTTCGACTTGCCGGCTTTCGTGCTCGCGGAATTCTTCCCGGATGCTGGCGGTGCGCGCCGAAGTGGCAATGTCTCCTCCGGAGGATTACAGAGAAGGTAAAACAAGTAACATTCGCGCACATGGGACGGAACGAGAACGTAATGTTGGTTCAAGCTTGCAACTGTCTCGACCCTGGCAGACGATGAAATCAGGATTCATAATCACCGAAGTGAAACTCACCCCGATTCGGTGTGATGAAAGAATGGTTTCATTTTACCATGTTTCGGAGGCATCGAAGCTGCGGACTCCACAGATGGTGTAAGCGTGGCAGTGAAGAGACATGTTTGGCGATCGGTAGGTAGGATGCTGAACAAATATGCTAACTCTGGAGAAAATGTGGAAGTCAGTAGACGGTCTGCTTCGTCTAGAACCTGCTTGGCACACACACTTCGTCATCACACTGGGAAAGGATGAAAAAGTGACCGACCAAAAACTTTATTCTTGAGAGGTCCCAGTCGCCACTGCTGCTTTTCAGATGGTCTACGATACGGCCAGGTGTGGCAACCACTACATGGGGGCGACCATCAAGTTCAAGGGCCTGGGTCATCATATCCATGCCCCCAACGATAACCGACGTGCGAATGCTCAATGGAGCACCAAGCGCAGCGAACTGTTCCGATATCTGAAACGCGAGCTCACTGGCAATATTCAATATTGGCGTGTATACAACAGAAGAGCGTTGCCCATACCGCGTCGGAGTGAGAACGAGGGCAAAGATTCCATACGGGTCAACAGACAATTTTTGAAGGATCGGAATGGCGAATGCAATGGTCTTTCCCGAACCCGTTTTAGCGTGCCCAACGCAATCTCTCCCTGAAAGAAGATGGTGTTAACGGAACTCGCAGGGAAGAGCTCCCTGCACACTGGGTCGCACCTGTTAGTATTTGCGGAATACAGGCGACTTGAACCTCAGTGGGCTTGTGGATCGACATGCGATGAAGAGCGGCCACCAACACAGACGAAATCCCCATATCGTTGAATGTGACCGAACGCTTCGAGGTTTGAATCATCCTGGGTACTTGTGTCGAGATCGGGCTCGTACGAGACAGCCTGCGACGTCCGTTGTCCTGCATGGCCACCTCCAACCCTGGGCCGGCGGTCTCAGCTTTCTCATCGTTTACCCAACCTAGAAAAGAGCCGCCCTCGTCCTGGGAATCCTCCTCAGAGTCTGCTGGATCGTCTTCGGGCCTTGGAGAGGAAGCAGGGCTTGAACCGCCGGCCGTCCTGACAGAGTATCCAGAATCGACAGAAACGGAGGAAGAAACGCGGATCCTCTTCGAGGGTGGTCCTTCTTGTAATTTGAGGAGGTCATCGATGGTCAATTCGTTGTGTTGTCGTCTCGTCATCGAGTCCCAGTGGTCTAATTCTATGAGGATTGTTGAGAGCCAAGTTTACACTATGAAAAAGTAGTTGTCCCGATTTGGAATGACAGTAACACATTGCTGGTGCTACCGAGTGAGACAAGCTACCGTCATCTTCCTGCTTGGTTGTGCTACCATGTCATTCATCTCGTCGTCAATTTCACATGCGCCGCCCTGCGGCCAGTGCTATTTACCAGTACTCTACTGTCCCCCCTCCTTATGAAGTGTTCCGTTTGATCACCATGTCAAGGATACATGAGGACCAGGAACTACTAATTAAAATGAGTGAGATCGTCCGCTAACTGATGGAGATTTGTCAAGCAGTGTTCAGCAAGTGAGAATGTGTGTATCTCTGATAGGATCAGGGAGAGTTGAGAAGCTGGGTCATTATGGAGGGTCGGAAGTGGCTCAGGGCCACGATAAAAATGCAGTCTTGATATTTGCGAGGTGAGGAATATGGTATTTGCAATTGAGAACAGCCAATCGCATTTGAAGAAGGGAAATGGAGGCCTACATTCTTTGGATCTCAGTTGATATGAGATACACCCCGTCGTACTTTGGGGCCCAACAACTCTGGCAGACCATCACTCGTATTTCCCCTCGAATCCTCGGAAGTGGCTGGGGAGATGTCAGGCAAACGACAAAAAAAGGGGAAAATAAAAGTGAGGAGACATAACCCGTCACAGGTAAAGGCGACTCGAAAGCAGTAACAGGAGAACGGAAATCAGAATGTGACAGAGTGGGAAATGCATGCTCTTGCAACGGGGCAGTTGTGTTCGGCAGCTTCTACTTCGACCGGGAAGGCACCCAGTCCGAGGATTAACAACGCTCTCCTTCTTGTTACTTTTTGTCGGGAGTCTGATCGTTGCATTGTGGAGCGAGCTGGTCCTGTCGGAAGGGCATCTGGCGCGATACTCCACGCGACTCAGGTTTGCAGTTTTGCCATGTCATATGACCTTTTCATTGTCTGGCAACATGTCCCAGCATCGACCAGCGACGCGACTGAGGCTAAGTTGGCGCCTCTTGCATTTGGAGAAATCGCCCGTCTCTTGAAGATCTAGATTTGAACAGTACAAAGAGACGCATCGAGGGAAAGGATGCACTTGGATTTTTGTTGCAAACGGCACTTATTGATGAACAAGACCTGTGAAGTTCTCGGCATTGCGCACGAGGAAAATATTCCACGATTGGACCAGAAAGGAGAGAGCTGTCAAGTATCTTGATGGTATTTTTCGAGGCGGCCAGCGTCCTGAAAGGTAGCGGACTGGAAACGGAGAAGGGGATGAGACAAAGTAAACCTGATGTTAGTAGTCAGTCACAGAAACGAGGGTATGCCACCGACCGCTCGAAGAGCAATAAATTCGCAAGCGGCCAGATAAACGATATGATATGGAAGTGGAGCGCGAGCCTTTGAGTATGCTGGACACACCAACTTCCGCAATCAATATTAGCCGGTATCAACCGAGGAGAGGAAGCAAGTCTAATAAGAAGTCATCTAATGGGCTGATGGCTAGCAACACGCGGCACTTGGTAACAGACCTGAGGCAAGTTGCACTAGTGATGTGCCTCCCGGAGAATGGAAAAGAAAGGACACATTGGAAAGTTACGGTAATGCCCACGATGACTTAACACTGGCATGGCAGGTTGCATGGAAAGAACCGTGAAATTGTGGATAAGTTCTACAGAGATGAAAAAGGCTGCGATAGTATGTAGGTCGCCGGCGCCCATCTTCCAACAGGTAACTTTCATGCGACTTCAGAATGTACAGTCAGTGGAGATATCGTCGAGCAACAACAGAGCTGCGCACATGGACATCTAAGGCGAATTCGGAATAATCCAATAGGTTTCGTCAGCCGCTTTCCTCACTCGATTCATGATCGCTAATCCTTCATTTTCCTCAGGGACCTCTTCTACCAGAATAAGGTCAACGCCCTCGCGCTCGAGCGTTAACAATCCATCGAAGAGACGCTGGGCGATGACAGCCAGTTCTGACAGGGAACCTAGCGTATAACGATGCCACTTGATCGCTGAATCATCAAGAAGTGTTTTGGCCAAGACAGACTCGGAAGGAGCCAACAACCCCACTTTGGGGGGCGGGCTTACAGCTTTGGAATTCTTGAGAGATGCCAAAAACGTGGATGGAGGCATGACGTTGGCTCCACCGGGTGGATGAGAGGTTCGCAGCAGGGTCACGGGAACCGCGGGTGCATAGTGGCGATATTTCATGCCTGGCGTGGTAGGGGCTTGCTCGATGGCATGGTCGAGGAAGTCACGACGATGAACGAGAACTCTGGGAATCGAGTGGCCAGAGTGAGCGAAGCGGATGGTCTCTTGTATCTGCTCTACTGTGATACCGCCTGGTCGGAGGATGCGAATGTTGCCGTCGTCGCGCAAGCCGTCCAGAACGGTGCTCTCGAGGCCGACATCGCAGGGACCGCCGTCCAGGATGAGACCGACCTTGCCATTGAGATCGCGGAAAACGTGCTCGGGGCGGGTGGGGCTCGGTTTTCCCGAGGTGTTGGCGCTCGGAGCGGCAAGGGGTGTGTTGGAAACGGCGATGAGCGCACGGGCAACTGGATGCGATGGCATTCTGACCGCGACGGTAGGATGATTTGCGGTAATGATGCCGGGTACCTTGGACGCATCGGCCGGGAAGAGGAGAGTCAGAGGACCCGGCCAGAAAGCGTTGATCAACGCCTGGTACGAGGGAGGGATGGTAAAGCTGGGAGGGAGGAGGGAATGGAGCATAGACTGCGAGGAGACATGGACGATGAGCGGGTTGTCGGCGGGACGACCCTTTGTGGAGAAAATGCGGGAGGCAGCTTCGGCGTTGAGGGCGAGGGCGGCGAGGCCGTAGACGGTTTCTGTTGGGAACGCGACGGGCTGGAGGGCGGTGAGCTGGCGGGACGCAGCGTGGATGGCGTCGAGGGTGGGCTGGGAGGAGAAACGAGGGCGACCGCCGGCGTCGAACTGGATCGAGGCAGGATCACACTGGAGCACTTGGGTCGACAGCAAGTTCAAGCTCGAGGACGCCATCTGAAACGTCCTCCGAGAACGAGCCAACATCACTACCGGCAGTGTAGTCTAGTCGCGCACGACGTTGGGCATGTTCAACCCGACCCGTCGCGCGGTGGCCTCTATCCTCTCCTCTGCAGTCAGATCGACGAGCGGGTTGTATTTCTCTAGCAGCGCCTGCGTGCACATGTCCATGTCAGCCGTGCCCCCCTTCCGAGCGCGACGAGAACGTGCACCTGGTGCTCCCTCTGCGAGCGCAGAAACGTCAAGATGTTCGCCACGTCGTGGTGGAACGCATCACGCTCGCCCGGTGGACGCTCAAACAGCCGTCGCACGTTGGCCGCAACGTCCTTGTTCCTTTGCGTTCGCGGCGAGACGCTCTAGGAAACGAAACACGAGTCAGGCGCACCGCAGACCCGGCCAGGAGACCGTGCTCACCATTCTCGCCAGCTCTCTAGTCACGCTGCGGTACAGCTGAGCGGTCGTCATGTCAAAGCCAGTAACCCGATTGTCAAAGCCAACAAAGCGCACCACCTCGTGGGACTGCATGGGTCCACACCATCCGTCCATTGTCGGTTCAGCCGGGTCCGATTGGTCCCCACTCCAAGTTGTCCTTGCCAGCATGTTCAAAGCTCCGAGCCCTCGTCTAGTTCAAAAGGTCTGCTGGGGTGATGTCCCCACATCCAGAACCACGCAACCGAATGGCCGATCATCATCCAGCGTGTGCGCCCGACGCCTGCGCTTCTGCACCCTCCCGGGATACCCGTGCCCAGGTACGCTATCTTGGGACAGCTTACCGGTGAGCTGAATCGCATGAATAGGGTACCAGGCCTCAAAAGCGGCACACCTCACGTCTTCGTCGTGACCACAAGCTGGGGAGAGCCAAGGAAGCCGCCAAGGAAGCCGCAAAACGCGCCCAAATCAATAGAAAACTGGTCGAGCCATGCGCCGTGTACGTAGGAAATGTAAGTTCGTGGTCCCTCTCTTCCTTGTTCTCAACCTCACTCATGATCCACCACCAAGGTCGGCTCTGATGTGGACGAAAAAACATTGGAAAATTACTTCAAGGCCTGTGGCAAGATCCTGTCCGTCAAGATACACTGCTGTGGGGGCGTGGCTTTGTCCACTAAACCTCCGCCTGAGAGCGGCAGCGAGAGGGCGAAAGTCCGCCAGTATGCCGTCGTCGTTTTCGAGTCACAATCAGCCAGAGAGCGGGCTTGCAAGCTAGACAAGCCCCTCGCAGGGCGCCCAGTGACTGTGCGTCGGCTGTTTCGCGGCAGGAGTGCGACTGAATTTCCTTGCAGGTTTCTACAGCCATATCCGATCTTCCTGAAGTCCGGGAAAAGATTACCAAGCGCCTGGATGACTATCGGGCAAGGATGGAGCCGCCAGACGCGCGTCGTGCACAAAAGAGCGCACTCAAGTAGGGTGATGTTTCGCGACGATCGGATGTCGTGCTGATTTTAATGTGACAGGTCACTGGGGCTTGAGCCTACGGTGCTGTTGGACGTCGAACACGGAAGGAGGCGGCGGGCGCGCAGGAGGAGGAACGGGTTCTTTGAACACAGTATTCTGCAGACCATCGTATGAATCGAACGTACTTGTGCTCGCTTTGCCAGTGTAGTCGGCGCCACTTTCGCACATTGTCGGTCGGCTAAGCGAACTTGGCCTTTTTCTCTGGCGACGCCATCCTGCGAAGGCGAGGTCGTTTGCCTGCCTGCCGACGTTTCGTCTCCAGCGTCTGCATGGAACTCGTCTGAGCGTCCGCCGTCCAGCTGAGATCAGTCCTCCACCCCCCTCGAGCACGGTCCGACCTCGCATCCAGTCCTCGCGCTCTCCGCGCACCCGGTTCCTCTCGCACAATGGCCAAAACCGCAGCCCTGAATCCAGCGTCTACTCCCTTCTTCCCTGGCAGCATGCGTGTCGGCGAGGACGATGGCAGCTCATCGAGTGCGTTCGGCCTCGCGGTGCCCACACTTGGAGACCAGGATCGGCCATCCCTCTCTTCCCTCTCCCCGTCGCCCGTCGGACAGGGCTCGGTGCGTTCCTCCCCAGCTCCCCGGGACAGCGGGCCCCACGAACGCTTGTCCGATGCACGCTTCTTCCATTCATCACCCCCCGCTCCCGATGTCTCATCGGTTGCACGTCATCCAGAGTTCGATAGACCGTACAACCTTTCTCGCGCTCGTGAGATGAACGCTATCGGGAGCTTGGAGGCCCTACCAGAAGCGGACGATGCGCTTCCATCCATCACCACTGACGAGGAAGCGCAGACGCATGCAGGTTCTCCGTTTTTCTCGGCATCCATCCAGCAGTCCAGGGGTCCCACCCATACCCCTCCTGTCAACATGGTAAACAACTCGTCTCGTTCGTCGGTCTTCAACGTCACCGGCCCTTTTGTATCTTCCTCCCCCGTTTCGTCTTTAGATTCCGGCAGTCAATTCACCTCCGGTGCAGACGTCTCGCAGAACCTTGATGCACAGCTCAAAACATCCCCCCTTATCCAAGACATCATAGAGCGTCTCTTGCGATGCGAGTTTACGGCCCAGGAAGTTCAACGGGAACTCCGCGACGTCCACCGCAAAGTGGACTTGCTTGTTGAGCGTTCGTTTGGCAATGGGCCGCAGGCTACTAGTTCACAGCCAGAATTCAAGGATCCCTTCGCGCCCGCTGGTGGACCGTCGGCTACTGCCTTGACTGTACCCAGGGCATCATTTAGCGCGGGTATCGCTCCAAACCAGTCCCCGCCACCTGACGACATATCCCAGATATCACAGCGCTTGAGTACCTTGACTACATCCGTCGGCCAGCTTCTCGCACTGCAGACACAACAGCATATCCAGAATGCAACTGCTCTCGGCCGACTCACTCCTCATACGCCAGAACTTCCTCCAAATCAACCGTTCGCGGGCAATATCAGTCCTAATCCCGTCTTACTGGGTCACGGGTTACCAAATCGACCCGAACTGAGGGCTGCTCCCCGTGCCCCGAACCCTCCTACGCGAACGTGGTCTGCGGGAAACCTCGATTTACCCCTGAGAATAGACAATATTACAACCCTTGCACGCAATGACCCCGCGCGCGACAAGCGCCGATCCGTCACGGGGGGACTAATGCGCAGGGAATCAGCTGGTGTGAGTATCTCTGTTTCGTCGTTACATGTCATTTCTGACTTGGCGACGGACAGATCATAGATGGACAAGGCAGTGACTGGTCAGGCAGTTCCCCTCGCGACAACGGCCCTGTCATTTCTAAATGGGAACAGCTCAACCTCGCACCAGACCTACTTCGTTCCCTGAGCAAATTTGGGTGACTCGATTTTCACATAGTTGGTTACTAGCTCTGATGCAGTCGACTCTTAGTGTTGGCCCACCCAATAAAATTCAGCAGCGTGCCCTTCCTTTTCTTCTTCGGGGTTCCGACATAATTGCACAAGCTCCTCCGACCCAAGAACGGATTGCTGCGTATGTCATACCCGCCATCCAAGTCGCTGTGGTCAATACTGCGGGTAGACCTCCTAACAGGGGTCCCCTCGCTGTGATGATATCCACCACGGTGGATCAGGCAACACAAGCTCAACGTATGATTCGAGATTTGGGAGGGCCCATTGGCATCCGATCAGCATTAGGAGTAGGCACGTCAACAAACGCGAATGACCTTGCGCAGGAGCTGCGCCTCCTCCAGCAGAACATGCCACACATTATCTGCGGAACACCACAAAAGTTGCATGCACTGTTTACTTCTCCAGGAGGTCTCGCTGGTTCGGAGGTCCGCTTCTTGGTGCTTGATGAAGTCGATCAGCTGATTGCTCGGAATCTGCACGAATACGTCTTCAACATTGTCAAACTACTCCCTCCTCCTAGGTCACGTTCTGTGGGTTCCAGTACTCCAACGCCAGGTTCCAATGGCTCTGGCCAACCGCAGTTCTCCTCGTTTGACACAAACAATCCACTAGCAGGCATTGTGAACTCTGCACGGAGATATTCTGCCATTTCTCCATCACCCCCCAACGATTTAGCAGGTAACCCTGCCGTAATCGAGCGTCAGACCGCCCTGTTTTCGAACACGGTACCTCAGGATGTCCTGAACCTTGCGACGGCTATCCAGCTGAGGGAACCCGTTAGGGTTCTAGTACGCCGGGATGGAAATATCACTAGTACCGAGACTAGTCAAGGTTCCCGGGGTTTGCGTCAGTTCTACTTGTACCTTGCCTTTACCGCTGGGGGTCGCGCAGATTCCACGAGTGTTGGTGTGCCAAGTGGTGGCCATGGAATCATCGGTTCAGGTAGGGGCGCTTCGAGCGTCGAAACCGCCCAAGCTCGAGAGTGGAAGTTGGATGCTTTGGCTGACATCTTTGATGACGTTGAAGTAAGCCAAGCAATCGTTCATGTCGGCGGGATGAATGCCCTGGATTCCGTTGTATATAAGTTAGCGAGCCGCGGCTTGGAAGCGGTCCCGCTTGTAAGTCCATCAGTTGGATGTCATTATCCCGCTAATCTATTTTTTCAGCACGGAGATATGAATGCTGGGACAAAGTTGGCTGCTCTAAACAAATTCAGAAGCACTGCTTCAGTCATGATGAGGCAGCCATTGACCAAGGTGTTAGTTGTCAACGATGTCCCGGTCAAGATCCCTGAGGTGTCTCACGTACCTCTCATCATCAATTATGGTATATCAACCTCTTCCACTTTTCTCCCTGTGTTAATGACTTTGTAGATCTACCGAAGGCAGTAGAAGAATATGCTCATCGGTGGGCACTACGGGTATTTTCTTTTCTCTTTTCTGACACCCGTATTTTGACAGTGTCGCTCCCGCCATCGCGTCGAGCTACGCGCGCGCCGGTGTTATCATAAATTTTGTGACCGCGACAGGCGGGGATGTTGAGATGCTGCGTTCCATTGAATGTTTCTACAAGTAAGAGTCTAAATTTGTTAGCTAGGAATCTGACTCATGCATACTGCCTTGCAGGATAAAATGCGTATGTTCTCGTCCTCTTATTTGTCTGGATAAGGTCTAACTAGCGTTCACAGCCAGAAGTTCCGGCGAGTCTTCGTGATATTCTTTAAATTTGACGGACTTTCTTCCTGTATCCTTACATGCACGGGCGCGCTTTGCTGAAGTTGTCCGCTCTGGTTTTGCTTATTCACCATCAGTTACCAGCCACGATATCGACATATACAGGTCTATACCCATATATTCGACCCCTGCCAAAACCACGCCCATACAAACGAAACTGTTTCCGTACTGATTTGACTGTTGCTGCCCTTACTACCTGACACCTATCTTCTCACTCCTTACCACTGTATAGCAGAACTTCCTCTTTCACTATGATTACGATTCCTTGCGTATACTGCGTTGCATGAATTTTCTCTCGTCTTCTCGCAGATACATACTTTATACATCAACATTGGATCACCAATACCTTGAGTGCACCGTCCTCGCTGCATGATGCAAGCCGCTTTTTGGTAGGTGGGTCAGTAGACTGATGGTTCCATGCCAGCCTATGAATCTGGTCGACGTGGGCAACGCTGAAATCAAGGTTGAATCGTACGCGAGAATAGGTCGGCCAGGGAAATCATACCCAATGGGTATCGAATATACGACGTCCCATTTCTCTGGAGCAGCACATAGGTTGTGATAGATAAGAATTTCCCCCGTCTCCAAACCAACGGCAAGCAACCGCCTGGGCATTCCGTCAGATCCACTATCCCACGAAACGGAAGAGATCAACCATACTCCATAGTGTTCAGGGAACAAAAGGCAACCGCAGTCGCTGCGTCGCTGAACTTCAGCGTGGCCACCGCCGGCCATCGGTTCGTACCAGCTCTCGGGGACCAGACTCTCACCTGAATGGAGGGACCACCATGAGCGCCAACGATCGAGGCAAACGGAGAGAGACGCCTACCGTCTTGTCCCGTGAAGCAGTGGCGAACACGTCCCCCTCGCGGCTCCACGTGCAATCCCAAATGATTCGCGCATGGGACTTGTCCGCAGCGACCGGGAAATACCCTGCGGAACAAGACGGTTCGTGCGCTGGCCAGGTCACCTCGGCGGACTTTACATACCATCACCTCGCCTTTCAAACGATCGCCATGTGCGATCACGACTGACGGTGACGACATAACGGTCGTCAGGGCTGAAGGCGATACGCGTCACCGTGAGCGAGTGTCCTTCCAACGGAGAACCAAACAGCTGGTATGTGGACGTCGAGAACACGCGAACCACGGCGTGTTGTGCGGAGGTAGCCCTGCAAGCGGTTGCGAATAAATCACGACAGTTGGATGATGCGATGGTCATCGACTGAGCAAAGAGGGCACTCAACACGCACGCTCGAGGAGAAAAAAAAAAGTGTTATTACCTCGTAACCATGACCAAAGACCTTCTCGACTTCCGGCCAGAGCGTTGTAGCCGCGAGTTCACCTTCAAAGGGTCGCCTGCCTGACCATGACGAGTCTAGTTGGGCCGGTACTACAGCAACCATGTCAGAAAAGTGGGCTATGACTCCAAGGTGAGGAACCGGACCCTCGTTGATTGCCTTGTTCGACAGACCCAGGGGAGGGACGTGTGCCGCAATCGGCCGTTCTCCCTGATAGACATCGTCAGCATGCTCGTAGCCTAGCGTTGTTTTGCGACCCTTACAGTACTTTCTACTGCATCACGAACCCCCAGCTGTTTGACGATATCCACAAACCCCCGAGGAGCTTCGAAAATGCGGGCAACTTTTTCGTCTGCGACACTTGCAAATGTCCACGGGCCAAGCCAAGTTGCGCCCACGAGATCATATCCGTGCAATTGGGGGCGCGCTAATTCATGCCACACTCCTGGCGAGTCCGAGGCAGAAGGAGACGAGGGAATAGCGCCGTGAACACGGGCTGTTTGATCCGACCTGACCCACTTAGCCTGAGGTGCAGATGTATTCATTCAGTTCAACTCACCCGACCGAGATGAGATATTCCCCAGCAGGGCTCCAATCAAGGTCCTTCACTGGCCCGCTGTGTCCAGTGACAGCACCAATTTCTTTCCATTGCGTAGTATCCGGGTTGCCTTCTCCAGTCTGCACAGATTGCCATCGTCTCCACCCGCCATTCCAACCCCATCCAATAACTTCATTGCCTTGCGTGGTCTTCGCCCAGAGCGCGCCAACAAATCCTCCAAGGCGTTGACCACCAACATCTCCAAATCGCTGTCGATTGACCCAGATTGACCCGGCCGTTATATCGCTAGATGACGCCGAGCGCAATATTTGGCTCGGAGACCACAGAATTAGCGAAGAATCTGCTGAACTTGATAAAAGAGTTTGCGGCGGTGAAGCGCTTTCCGAGAGAGATGGCATCCATGCCAGCGACGTTATGCCCGCTTCATGTCCAACAAGTAACGCATCGAATGTTATGGCGAATTGTTGGGCTCTTTTCGACGCTCGATTATACAACCGTGAACAAAGTGTGGATGAGAACACACCCATGATCCTTGGATCTTACTGTCAGAACGTGACGTTTGAGCGAAATTTGTCTTCCGCCCTCCTCACCCTCCGCAAGATCCGTGAGGGAAGCTTCAAAGATGTCCAACAATTCATCGCTGAGTGCGTTGGTGCGTTCGCTCCTGTGGCTCTGATTTTCTGCGGTCTCTAGAACACTGATATTCCACAGTCTGATTGTTCCATCCTGAGAGCCAGAAGCAAGGATGAGCTGGTCGTCGGAAGAGTTCGCCGTGGACGGTGTCTGTGCACAGAATGCCAGGGCTCGCACCCAATCTTCATGACCTGGAAGGGAAACAGAACGAACAAACTATGACGAAGCTCAGGATCGGAAGAAGTAAATAAATGGAAACGATCGAGCCTCACGCTGCTGTCAGAACGCGTCCATATATGCACGTTTCTGTCGGTTCCAGCGATGGCGAGGACGGTAGCTACCAAGAAGCAGCAGATGGATCCCGAGTGAAGTTCAAGAACATCAGATTCCAAACCAAAACGAACCCTGGGAGCAAGGAAGTGTTGCCACGGCCAAGGACAGTGGGTACTTTCCTTGGAGGGAGATGACTTGGGTCATCTCGACCTTGACTTGAAACAAGCGAGTCAAGGCGCGCGACTACACGAAATGGAAGTGTTTGCGCACTAGTTTCGTTTTCGTCGACAACGGCCCATATCTTGACGGAGGAATCGGAGCTACCTGTTACTAGGAGTCCTCCTGAAACAGAAAGCGCGGAGATTGGCTGGGAATGCGCATGTACGGCGACGGAATCTTTCCACTGGTGCCGATTGAGGCATCAGAGATACAACGATAACGACGGGGAAGGACCATCATACTCTCCCAGACCTTCGCCAGAGCCGAACCTTTCCTCTATCGTCTGCACTCACGAGAACGTCGTCGCGTAAAAATCGCGTGCAGGTCACCAAGCCCTCGTGACCCGCCAAGGTTTCACAGATACCCTTGTCGCTTTCGCCCTAGAGGGTCTGATCGCGTCAGTAGGGGAAGCACGGGTGAACAACTAAGTGGTCGACTCGCGTCAATGTTCCACAAAGCGACGAGACGGCCGGTCCCAAAGGCTACAAGAGTAAGGTCGGATGAGACATGAGCGCCATGATTGAAACGGTTGGCGGATGCAGAGATGTAGGCAGTCGACACGCCGATTCGGACCATCTTGCACGGTGTGGCAGTTGTACTAAACACTCGATTCCGACATCTTATCGGTCACGTGCATGATCATGGGTTCTACCAGTTCAACACACTCGGATCCGACGCGACCCTCATTGGATCATCTGCGCCCGCTTGTACAATGACAGCAAGTCGGAACACAAACAGATCTCTTCACCTACCTTTTACCTGACGATGCTCGTGTCAGCCATTGTCGTGGTGATAATTGTCATTGCGATAAGGTCACCGACGACGACCGACAACTCGTCGAGTCTCACCTCGGCCTCGGTGCCGCAAGACGGAGTCATTAACAAACACGATACATCAACCCCATAACCTACAATGTCGTCGGTGGGGACACGCCAAATGGCGCACAAACAGCTCTCTCGCTGGGTTTAACCCCACCGACGCGACTCCGCCCTTCGTCCAAGTGTTCGATGTCTCCTTTCTCAATTTGACAGGTTCGAACGCAAGTATACGGCCCGTCGTCTCGTACCCAGGCTTTGCCTTTGCTCATGAAGTGCCAATCTACGCCCGCGGCCTCAACGTTGTCTTTTTCTCTAGCAATGATGGCGCGCCAGCAGCCGGATTTGCCTGCAACACAACCCTCGTCATTCTATCCCTCGAACATCATAGAGGATCAACCAGTAAACTTCCCCGATGCCAGCGGAGGATGGTCTGTCATACGTCCAGTGCGATCATGTTGACATGTTTGTTACAGCACGCTATCATTCACCTGTGAGATTCACGACGGAGAACTTGGATCGATTCCGACCAACTCGGTATGTCTGTGATAAAGGCGTATCAATGCTAATCCAACTCGTGTGGGTAGTTTTGCCGACGTACACGAACCTATCGAAGTCGGGGAACACCGCAGACGACGTCGATGTCACTACTCCGGCATACAGAAATGCACACTCTCACCAGTTACGTACTACAACGCCAACGGCGGTAGCGCTTGATCGGATGGCTCCTCTTCAGAAACTTTGTGATCCTGCAGAGATGTTTTCCGCCGTGCTCCTGCAGATTATCTTACTGTGCGTCCCCTTTTGGATCCCTTTTTTTTGCCTGCTCGCTCGACCATCATCCCGATCGTCGGCAACCAGACATAGATCGGGGTACCCGACTGGCCAAGCTTCAAAGCATCCTCTACCAATGTCTTGGGTTGCTGGTACGGAGGGCGATCAAGTTTGCGAGCGGGTTGCACAAGGTCACGGTTCACCGGACCGTTGGACTAGAGGCCACCCCACACCTTTTGTAATGGTACGTGACGAGTTTGTAGGTTCATCGTTCCATCGAATCGCGCACAGCGATGGTTAGCACGGCCTGCACAAACCTTTTTATGTTATGGAACTGGCTGTACATGCATGCTCTTCGACATCACGACTCGACACTCTTGCAGTCGGACCCGTCATGACGGTTGAATAACAATACAAACAATATCGATTTATTCTGTTCATACGACTGGGTTATCTCACAACGGCTCACGTCAAGGGACTCGGAGTCCAGCCAACACACCGGGTCGATCTACAAGGCGCTCCACCCAGGCCTATGTTCGTTGAGGGTCATCTTTGATTCGTGAGCGTGCGGGATGCTTACTTTGGTGTTGGGGAAGGCATCAAGAGTGTCTATCCCGGCGTGCTTATGGATACGGACCCTGACGACGCATAAGTAACCTGCCGAAAGTTGGGCAGCCAACGTACCAGGGTAAAACATTGAGGTCCGCCACACTCAATTTTCCCTTGCCTGGGCCAGCGAGGTATTCGCGACCCTCGAGACGAATGTTGAGTACGTTGTACAGACGGGCAGTCTCGTCGACATAGCCTGGAAGAGGATCAATAAATGCGATAGTGAGCACGGGTCAACTACACACGTTTCTTTCCGTACGGGATGTCCTCTGGGGCATAATGCCTGAAGTGGTGTGCTGGCAAAAATATACGGGTTCAGCGTTGTGTTTTGGTGAGACGGGAGCGGCAACATACCTTGGCCTTGCATGGGGCCAACACCACCGTGCTACAAGGCGGGGATAATGAGCACATGACAAGCCGCTGCGACTAGCAAATCACGTACTGCGAAGAAGATCCATTGGAGCAACACACTTTCATCGTCACTTCCGACGGGGAAGGAAAAGAGCCCTTTGGTGTCATACTTGCGGACGAGATAGAGGAGAATAGCAGCGCTTTCAAAGACGACGAAGGGCTCTGGCTTGTGTTCGCGATCGACGAGGACTGGGATACGACCATTGGGGTTGAGGGCGATGAACCATGGTTCCTTCTGACGGTTGGTGGAGAGGTCGATCTTCTCGACACTAGGCAAGTTCGGTTAGGGGGGACAGGGTCGAGAGGGGTAGGCTCACTCGTAGTCTATGACGTCGCCATAGGCAGCCTTGAGTTCTTCGAGGAGGATGGACACCTTGTGTCCGTTGGGAGTAGGCGCGGTGTAGAGCAAGAGGGGCTTCGACATGGAAGACTGATTCATTTGCAGCGGGAGACAACGGCAGTTTATAAGCGACTGACCCGGGCACGTCCCCGAAGTGCTTGCTAATGTTATCGGAGAGCATTAGTCAGTCCACCTCCTCCAGTGCTTCAGTGCTTCAGCCTTTCCCCCTCCATGCCCACCGCATTCCCCCGGAACCTCTTCCGCATGTCCAGCTAGTAGTGATCAGTCGTTCTGTTTCGCCGCCGGTTCTGACAGTCGACGCACCATGTTCCGCTTGCATTCGAAAGTAGCCTTGCGCAGGTTTTGACAAGCCTCGGGGAGCTCGTCTGTGTGATGCTTGAGACACTCCGATGGCAATCGCCCGTGCTTTTGGACACAGTCCGACTCGAGAAGGCAGGTCTTCAGTGCCCCGAGCAACGCAGCGCATGACGAGGACATGTTGGTGTTGAGAGAGTTGTTTGTTGATGACTCACCGCCATGCCGCCGTTGAACGCTCTCCTGCGCTCAACACCCAGCTTGGCCCGCGTCCCCCACCGCGCTCTGCTCGCCGTCTCTGGCAGTGATGCGACCCAATTCCTCAACGGCCTTCTCGCGAACACCGTCCAGGGCCGTCCGTGCTACAACGCGTTTCTGCACGCCCAGGTGACGACGACCAGCTCCGAGGTACTGACCCCTACGGCTGAGCTGTTGCTAACAGGGCCGCGTCCTCCACGACGTCTTTCTCTTTACCTCTCCCGCGTCACCTTCACCCACCTACCTCATCGACTACGACCCATCTCCGTCTCAGTCCCCGTCGCTCCTCGCCTTGCTCAAGCGGTTCGTCCTTCGCTCCAAGGTGCGCATCCGCGACGTGACAGAAGCGTGGGACGTATGGGCAGCATGGGGCGAACGCGTTCCAGCCCTACACACATCCTGGCGTTGGGCAGCGAGCGGCGCCGTCGAGCCCGTCTGGCGCGACTCGGACCCCTGGCCATGGGGCGCCGAGCATGGTGTCATCCTCGACCGTCGTGCATCCGGCATGGGTCGGCGACTGCTCGTACGCAAGGGAGACAAACGTCTGTAGCCTTGCCTGACGTTCATGTTCGTTCGCTCACACGTCCGTTGCTGTACAGCCCCGGAAGCTTCGACACATGACGTATTGCAGGGGGACGCATACCTCCTGCATAGGATAATGCACGGCGTACCAGAAGGTAGCGCTGACATTCAACCACTGCATGCGTTTCCCATCGAGTCCAACCTCGATGCCATGGGCGGACGTGCGTGCTATTCTCCAGGTTCCGCATCGCACTGATAGACACGCGTTCCGGTCCCTGAAGTCGACTTTCGCAAGGGGTGTTATGTGGGGCAAGAGCTCACGGTGCGGACCTATCATACCGGCGCGATACGCAAACGAATTCTCCCGGTGGTTCTCTCCACGACATTGGCGAAAACGGGACTATCGCTGCACCTCCCCATCAAGCCTGTAGTGACACCCTTGCTCGCCGCTGAATCTGACACGTCGGTCGTTCGAATTCCCCGTCTTCGAGGGACATCTACCCTCCTCTCCTCGGTTGCCACGCCGTCCGTGGGCCCTGGCACCGCTGTTGGCCTTGCTCTGCTCCGTCTAGAACACCTGCGTCCAGACACGACTTTGTTCGCATGTGGGCCTGATGACGCAGACGATGCCGGGTGGAAGGTGGAGCCGTGGTGGCCTGACTGGTGGCCAGAAAGACCGTCGAGCGGGAAAACGATAGATAGTGACAACGTAGACTGACGAGCAGTCGTACATGAGCGTCGAGGAGCAATGCCACCTAGTCGTTCTCGGCGACGACGTATGCAAGGATGTACTCTCCGTCGTGGCTGACGGACGCGTGGAGTCTTGGATGTTGGACCGGGGCGTCACCAGGGTGAAAGACGAGCGTGGGCTTGGATCGTGCCCGAACATCGAATGTGGAGTAGGTGAGCTCCTTCCACGTCGGCCTGAGAGGATACAACGCCTTGTAGGCTGCCTCCTTCACCGCCCAACTGTGTGCCATTCAGAAACTGGAAGCAGACACTACGGAAGGCGACGTGTCGTACCGCACACCCAAGAATCGTGTCGCGGCGCCCGACGCCTCGTTGTCCGGCCAGAGTCGACGGAAAGTGCATCGCTCAGACGGGCTGAGAATGCGCGACGCAACCTTGTCCGCGCCCCTCCGGTTGACCAGCGCGGCCAGGCGGGAGACAAGCAGGAGGTCAACGCCGACGCCGTGGACGGTCATGTTGCGCTCGGAAGGGACTACACGACTACAACTGGATCGGTACGGTACCGCACGTGCACTCACGCCATGTCCGCAAAGTCACCCTCGTCCAGGTCGCGCGGCTGTTTTGCGTCATTCAGTACTGCATCTACTGCCGTTGAGCGGACCCACCTCTTTTGGTTCTTCGTCCTCGCCATACTGCATCGTAAAGTCGATGTGACTAGCAACCACTTGAAGAGAATCGGTCGACGTGAGATCAAGTGGCAAAAAGGAAACGAGAGGGTGGTCCTCGATCTGAGAGATAATCAGCACCCCGTGACAACGGGAAGGGAGGACATCGTGCCAGCTGGACGATGGCTCTGTTCAGTTCGTGGAACCGACTGTTCTCTCTCTCTGATACTCTGTCGTGTCCATCGCGTGCATTCGCCAGCAACAGAGGGTCGGGATCGAGATACCGTGCAATGTCCCGACGTGCCCGTCTGCCGTTCCGCGGCTGAGTGGGATCCGAGGAGGGGGACGGCAGGACAAGATCCATTTTTGACATGATGTTTATCCACGGGACTTCGAGGTTTACCATGGCAGACATGGCAGAGAGGACGCCACTGGCAAAGGAGATCAGAATGCGCAGCGAGGAGGACGAGTGATGAACCTGAAAAACTTGTAGCGGTCTTCCATGAACTGAGATTCGAGCAGGTACACCGCGCAGGTTCTTATGCCCATCCGCTGCAGGATGCGAACGAGCGAAGGAAGGAACGGGTGGTGTGTATACAACTCGATCTGGCCTAGGGTGCGTCAACACTCGACCTGTCGAACGAGGGGGGGAGGAGGGTACGAACCGGGGCAATCGATGATGAGATAATCATCGTCGAATCCTCCAAGTTCTTCCTCCAGCCAGTCGATGTTTTCCAAAAGATATCTGGTTGCGAACCATTAGTACATGACATGCCCAACAAACGCTGGCGGAGACATACTCACTCACTCGAAGCAGTACACGAGACCACCATTTGGGCCCATGCTCATCTCCGCCATGACGTCTTCGAGGGTGACGAGCTCCCTGATGTCGATGGCGGG